>CAJNOP010004135.1:0-11112 GCA_905250075.1 Rotaria sp. Silwood1 | reverse complement strand
ACACCCACACCCACACCCCACACCCACCCACACCCTCTTTTTTATAGAACAAGAATATGACAATGTTTGATTAATTATGGTATCCATGGTTTATTCTGTCTGTATCAAATTTGAAACATTTAGTTGTTCGTCTAAATCAAGTTATATAAAAATTGTCTTGTAAACAATTAGATAAGAAAATGAGAACGAAAAACGTTTTTCGATTATATACAGAACAATAAAGTCATTGCAAACAAATCTATGTTCTAACACATATGTACTTGGAAATGACGTATTATTATTTACATATTGGTAAGTTGTCAAAAGCCAATGACTCATGTTTTGGATAGCAGATTCAAAAACTAAATATGCATTTTAAGTAAGATCTCGGGTAATAGATTTTACACTGTGATGTTTTCATAAAAGATGTCAATTTTAATTCTCACTCAAATGTACTATATCCAATTAGGGACAAAATTCGCTTAACGACTTTTGACGGAAAATACTTTCTGACAATAACATTAGCGACTTTCACTCTCATAATCAGGGTTTGCAATGGAATTTTGAAACAAAATGTTTTGGTACACTCTGATTAACCAAGCAAAATGTACATATACACTTTATTTTTGCAAGCAAAGTGTATCAAGATGTCCACGTCGAACTTTATTGTGTAATCTACAATAAAAAATAAATAAATATTCATTTTTTTTAACCTATCAAGGATATAAAACAAATATAGAAGATTGTATAAACAATAAATAAACGCATAATTATTTTTCAATCTGACAAGAATAAAAACATGTTTGAGAAAATAGTACATATTGACATTTTACTTCAGCGAAAACACACAAAAACTAAAGATTTACTAATTCAATTAATATTATATCAAATAAAAACAGTTTTTGTATAAAAACAAACAAAATGTATTATCTACACTCTGCTTTTTCCAACAGCATGTAAAACAACGTGTATCTGAGATGTCGCAAGGGTTTCGTACATTTTGATTTTGCTTGGTATACTTGCTATTCCGAACACTGCTCATAATGATATCCATAGTTTATATTGAGTAACTTCGTTACTAGAGCAATAATCCTTTTAACGAAAAGTAATTTTGCCTTAGATGGTAACAACTTTTACTTATTTCTTAGGTTGTTTTAATACTAAATAAATTAGAACATTTTCAATTTATCGGTTTTTTTCCCTGTAGATGTCAATGGTGAGAAATGTATTTGCTATTGATAGTACAAATGAAACAAGTTTTTTTTCTGAAAGAAAGACAGACAGTATACATACCAATATATAGTTTGAATTTCTTTCTGTTAATCGCTTAACATCAAAAGAAAAATCCAATTCATATTGTGGTATAAAAGCATATCATTCATATAAAATGTTTTACAAACGTAATGCAGAAAATAAAAAAAAAGTTAGTTAAAATAATAACGAAGAATTTTCTATTTGAATGAAATTGTTTAGTAAACATTTTAAATGCCATTTTGATGGTCAATGTGAAGTAAATATTTATAATCGTCATATATGTTCTGCATGTAGATTAGCAAAATGTTTTCAAGTTGGAATGTTCACTGAGATGATTCGATCATCTTATGCAAAGAGAGGAAAAAACAAGTCAATACATTCTCAACATCAGTTCAAATGAAAAGTTGGAAAGCCTTATGTCCACAACAGGTTATAATTTTACATTAAATTTCGTTTTCATTCGAATTCAGTCTCAATCGATAAAAAGTGACAAGAGAAACGACAGTCATCAAATAGAAAGGAAAAACAGAAAGATTACATATTTGTATAGCGAATGAGATCAACATTATTTAGTCTTGACTTCGGTCAAAAAAAAGAAAAGAATTAGTTTCGATTCTGGCTTTGATTTATTTGTACAAATCGAGTTCGGTTACATACATTGTTATGTAGCATACATCTACATTTAATCATATTAAAAAAAAAACTAACAATTATGAAGAAACAAAACAATTCGGAAATTATATCGAACCATATACAAATAAGAACGTAAGTATATCATTTACGGACTAAAAATAAAGTGAATATATTTTATACATCTGAAACAAGAATCATGATTCCTTATACAATCCATATACGAATATTAGAATAAATGTCACAATTAAAATATGTGAATATTAGTTTGAAATGATCAGGAATGTATGTAATAAGATTCTAGCAAATGTTCAACATATATAACTAAAGTTACCTTTTACACATAAGTGGATTTTCAGCCCAAAAAAATTTTGAAGAAGGAATCAACTCGAAATCATATAATTATATTGATTTTTTGAATAGTCTTGCAATGATTAAAATCAACATTTACAAATAAATTTGATTTCTATTTTTATACTTTTATTCTTTAGATACGAACATTAAATTTAATTGAACAAAACCGATCATTATTAAGTAGTGATCAATGGACTCATCTTTCCAATTTGATTCATTTTTATGATGAACATATTGTTCTACCAGCTGCCAACGATTTTCTGAAAGAATTAGATAGTTTACATCCAAAATTACGTTTTAAAATTAATTCAAACAGAATTGTCGAGATTATGACAATTATTTGTCAAGTAATAGAAACATTTATGCAATCAAATCATGATTTTGCTTCATTATCTCTTCATAATCATTCCAAATTCAGCTTTTTGTAACGGTCTCGAAATTACTTATGATCCAATTCCATATAATTTCCCATTGAATGGTATTTCATTACTTGATCCAGGTGTGAATCTCGTTAAATTAGCATTATTCCTATTTGCTTTTTCTACAAGTCGTTGTACTCTTTTCAATGAAAAAACTTCAATCATTCCTACATTTACAAAATATCTATGCTTAATTGATATGGAAATATCTATTGTATACATCTGCATTTGGAGAAGTTGTTGTACATTTTAGTCATCTTGTTAAGTGTTTTGTTACTAAATTGACTATTAGAACTCATCTACAAAATCTTAGAAGTTATACTAGTGTTGTTGAACCATTCAATCAAAAGATTAAACAACTGCAAATGAACAAGGATGTTAACTAAATGTCTTTTTTTCTAATATGAATAAACTAAAAAGAAACACTAATGTTATCCATTTATGTGTAGTTTGTCTATCTGATGGTTTTAAAAAATTGAACTTTATGTTATTAAAATAAATTCCAATATTGTTCTTAACTTGAACATAATACAAGAGATGTTTATCACAGTTGAGAATCTGTTGTTGTCACAATGAACATCTCTAATATACTATAATATGTAATAATATAGTATGATCTTTGCAAAATAAAAATCAAAATATGTGCTGTTCTATTCTATAAGCATTGTAAAAATTCGTCAATCTTTATTCTAGGGTTGTATATTGTCTTACAAATTAGTATGTATATAAAATATTATTTCTTCACAAATTATTTTTGTTTATTATTGTACTTGATCATATTTACTCAAATACTATTCTATTTTTTTTTCATGATAATGCTTGTTTTATTATATAAAACTAGATTATTATTTATGATAGAGACATGTTTAAGCTTTACATCAATAAAGATATGCTTAGAGAGTGAGCCATTCTCAAGTATAATTATTAACTTCAGCAAAAAAATAAAAACATTTGAATTTTTCACATATAAGCAAAAAACAGAAGAAGAAATTTACATATCTAGCTAAAAATAAACGTTATTCAGTAGATAAATAATATAGCTTGTTCAATAAATGCTCGCTCTTTGTAATTGAAATGCCGCTTATGTTTATCTAGAGAAATAAATTTCTTGTTTTTCTTGCTTGTCTATGAAAAAGTTAAAGGTGTTTTTGTTTTTTGAAGTCAATAATCATATTTAACAAAGACTCATTCTAAGCATATGTTTATAGACAAAAAAAAATGAAACTTGTCCATATCATTGAAAAAAAAAGTCAGTTTATTTTGCACGAACTCTATTTTCTACGATTAACTGAGTTTGACCTATCTTGTAATTTTAAAACAATTCCTAAATGGGATTTGAAACTTTTCAATTTATTGTTTTTGTTTTTTCAACAAAACAAGAAAAATAACATAGAATAGTTTCATATTCATATAGATTTGATGGAAATAATTTAATGATCTATTGTTTCATTTATCTGATCAATATCATTAACATGTGGTTGAATACTTCGAA
This sequence comes from Rotaria sp. Silwood1, assembly GCA_905250075.1. NCBI lineage: Eukaryota > Metazoa > Rotifera > Eurotatoria > Philodinida > Philodinidae > Rotaria > Rotaria sp. Silwood1. Next base: position 6,984 of record CAJNOP010004135.1, on the reverse strand, counting down.
GATGAGATATTCTTTGAATAACATTTAAAAGAAATTCAATTAAATGGATAAATCTTTGAAAAGCTTCATAATAACTATATTTATATAAAAAAAAAAAGTCTTTAACTAATGTTTCATTGAATGAGAAAATCTTCATCTTCTTAAATCATACGTTGATATATTGAACTGATCTTTTATTCACCATAACTATGAATTAAATTTGATAGAAGAATCTATTGATCATCAGTCAGTATCGATATGTCCGATTGCAAAAGATTTAATATTAGTAACTACAAAAATAAACATTTTTATACTAAAAAAAAGAAAAATATTATTTTTTCCTTTTAGATTATATAATTATTAAAAAATTTTTGAATAGAACTAAGAGACTTAGATTTTTATTATTGTCTAGAGTTGAATCAACAATTAATTTTTTTAAATAATCTTTTCAAAAGTAGTTTTTATCAAATAAATTCATTCATAGATAAAACAATTGAAAAACCACATAGTTTATTTACATTTAACAATTTTCAGCTGGAACTAAAGATTTACAAGAGTAAATTTTAATTTATTTGGTTAAAACTAGAAGCAACAGCTAATTATCTTATAAATTAATATAAAATTCAAAAAACATAGTCAATAAAAGAAAAACTAAATTCGTTAATTAAATAAATTGAACTATTTTTAAGGATTTCATTTAAGTTAAACTTTCGATTATTTCAAAAAACAAACATCAAAATTAGAACTAGGTTAATCATCTACATTTTGATTTCAAATACACAATAACCATTTAATCTTCATTTGAAAAGACCCTAATGAAAGTTTTTGTTATAATCACAACAAAAAAAAATTTATTTAATGGTAATTGCTTCGAATAATTTTAATTTCAAACATTTTATCAATTGTGTTTGGCTTGGTGGACATGATAGAACACCAAAATATAAATAACGATTGTATCAGATGGAAAGATCTTGGTGAATTTCTCTGTCATCTTCAAGTTTAATGCTTTGCTTTTTTTTCTTAATTTTAAAAAGTAAGTTCTAACAAATTTTGAATTTTTTTTCTTGCATAAAAGTCGAAAAACTCATAGAAGTTGAAAACAAAATTAAAAACGTAAATTATTCTCATACGTATGAAAAAGATCATTACAGACATAATCAATTTGTTTCATTTCTGTATGAAACACATTCTCTCTTCTACTGAAAATATTGATATGTGTATGTGACTACTAAGACCAATATTCTTTTGATGAACTTTTCCTTTACAAAAATAATAAAACTAGTTTTTTTTGACCTCTTTCTTTTCTTACAGTAAATTTAGATGTGATGTTAGAAGTGAGTTAAAGAAATAAATTTGTTTCTATAAGCTATTACCCATTCACTAGTATTAGTAGTAGAGTCAATAGGTGTCTGTCTAGTCATGTTAATCTTTGGGATATTTAATTATTATTTTATCTTTGTACTAGTATTATTAATGATCTAAAACTTTGGAACAGTTAAGCCGCATCAAAAAGGCAAATATTAAATATGTTCGATAGGTTTGTTAGCTGAATAGTAAATTATAATAATTCATACTTAAATCATGGAAACACAAGAGTATAACGAAAGTATCAGAGAACATAGGAAATGAACTGGAAATATAGAATGACCCACAAGTCACTTTATCGAGAAAAAATTCAATGCTCTCGTTATGACTACAGCAAACGGGTTTACTTTTGTTTTTTTTTTGTTATTGAAAATACCAACATGTTTATACTTAAAATCTATAAGAGTTAGGTTTCTAAGAATCTGAACAAAAAACTATTACTTTTTTCACAAACTAGAAATTTCTCTATTAAATTTTTAATAAATATATCTTAGTGTTAATATTTATATTTATGTAGAATTTATTTGTTATACTAATGTTTCATTCAATTAATAGTTTTTACTTTGTGAAACGATCTCATTACTTATGATAAATTTTTCAAAGAAGAGTCGAATTAGACTAAGAAAATAGAATAATATTAGAAAGTATCAATGAAAAGTTTAAAAACATTTTTTTCACAAATTATATACTTATTAGAAATCATTATTTGTCTTGAACTAATTGTATTTAAGTTTTTATTTTATTTTGAGACCATGATAAACAATCATCTGTCAATCATCATTATTAAAGTAATCGTCTAAATCATTACAATAGACAATGTTTTACATATTATAGATTTCATTTTCTTATTTGAAGACAAACACAACGAAATATTTTTGTATTATTGTTTAGAAATTGATTAATCCGTACACAGAGTAGAACACCTTAGGATTTATATTAAAAATCGTCTTGCTCGAGTAGAATTCCATATGAAGTTCTCTTTGATTGTACGAATCACTTTAAAAACAATTCAAATCGATTATTGTTGATCTATCTAACATGAAATACATAATGTTCGGCACTTTGTATCATTTACCTAAGTTTCGACCGAGTTTATTCAAATTAATCATTTATTACATTTTTTTTATCGTGTATTTCTAAATAATGATATTGTTTAAAGATAAGTATCTACTTGTATATTTTTATTTTAAGTATCGATCGAAATAAATATCTATCTCTGAATTGAACAATACGAATGATTTTTCTATCTTATTAAATCTGTAAATATTCATTTAATTTAACGATAATAACTTTAGAGAAACAGGATAGAACTTAATATTGTTTGTATTATTGTACTATTTCTAAACTAAAAATAAATTATTGATGTCAAATAAGTCCAAAATAGATCTTAAAATAACACTTCATACAAATTTCTAAATGATTTCTTGTTGAGTCTGTTAATAAAATTTTCTTCGATGAATAAAATTTCAATATTTGAAATGATTTGTTTCTTTTTATTTTTAGGCATCAGATAAACTATAAACAAAAAAAAAACCATTAATTACTGTTCGACATATTGAATTGTGTCATTCGAACTCTAACTATATTTCAGATCAAAACAAAATCTACTAGATTTTCTCAAAAGTCTAATTATACATCGTATGTAAAAATAGTACATGTTTAACAAGGTGCTAATTTTTGTCTGATAAAAAAATAAAATAACTATTCGATGAGATCTCGATGAATTGATATACTTATTACACAGATTTAAAAATAAATTAGTATGAGAATTATTTTGTTTTTTTTTATGACTTTAGTTCAATTAATTAAAAAAATGTTCTTCTTGGATATTTGTGAAGAAATGAATCGTGTTAAAATCGAACCTATTTGTTCTCTAGTGAAAATACATTCTTCTAATAATTCCATATTGAAATAAGATCGTTTGTTTTTATTATAATTATTGATTAACTGATAAAAACTTATTATGACTTACTTACGTGCATGAAGTTAGAAGTAGAAAGTGATTCAAAAATAGTCGTGATTTGCTTTTTGAATTACTATTAATTTTAAATAAAAATTTTTTGGCATGACATTATTGATAATTATGAATTTATATCGAGAATAAAACACCTCTGAAAAAAAAAGGTCTTTTTTGACTCAAGTTGTCCGAAAAGATACGGTCTTCATGTTTCAAATTAAAATCATCGTTTTTCGATTGAAATATCTTAGCTGATAAATAATAAAAAGTTTGACTTTTATGATCTTATGCTTTACTGACTTCTTTGCATAATGTTAAAAAGCTGTCTTGATCCAATAAATATTCAAAGAGTAATTCTCATCTATTTGTTTAGAGATCAGCTTTCACGAGAATTTCAGAACTTTTCATCGTTCCTATCCAACCATATACCAATAAAAGCATTTATTTGTTAAATTGAATCTATGGAATCGCAAACTTGATGTTCCTATCTCAGGATAAAAGCAAACCCAATGACATAAAATTTTCATAGTAAATCATTCTCAGTACAATATCATCGCAGACCAAGTGATTCAACTGTTCGAACGTTATGACGTCTTACTATCACTTATGTAATGGGCATACGTATTTGTGAGTCAAATGCGATTATCTAAACATTTTCAGTAAAGAATTAGAAATCAGGGTGCTAGTTACACTAAAAAAAACCAATTTCCAAGAATATAAATCTTTGCCAATCAAAAATCTTTCTGTATTTTCGGGTGTGGATGTGGATGTGGGTGTGGGTGTGGCTGGGGTGTGAGTGTGGATGTGGGTGTGGGTGAATGGGAAACATTCACACCCACAGCCACTCACGCCCACTCACACTGACATCCACCCACAGCCACACCCACACCCACCCACAGCCACCCACACTCACACCCACACCACACACCCACACTCAGACCCACACCAACACCCACACCCCCAACCACACCCACACCCGCACCCACACCCCACATCCACACCCACACCAACACCCAGACCCACACCGACACCCACACCCTACACCCCACACCCCACACCCACATCCCACCCACACCCACCCCACACCCATACACCCACAGCCACACCCATGCCCACACCCACACAACCACACCCACACACCCACACCCTCATTAAAACAAAGTCGAACTTCTGATGGAAGCCGATTTCATTGAAAAAAGACCTCCCTCCTTTAAAGTTACAAATGGTCATCAGTTCATAGCGATTCGTTCTTTTGCAATACACGATATTTGTACTGGAAACAAATGTAAATCATCAACTCATAATGGTATTCAAGGAACTATTTGTTGTTGTAATTCACAATTATGTAATCATTCAAATACAAGACCAATTTCATGAAGTTACTTTATTGGAATAATAATAATAATCAGTGCAATGAATTTAGTTCTCTATTATTGACTTTATTTTTCGGACGTTTTTTTTTGCTTTCAAACTTCTATATCTGTTTTTTTTTTCATACGAGATATTTGACTAGCGATGATATGTTATCTTTTATCATTCATAGCAACATGTTGGTGCTTGTTCTCTCGATATTTTTAACTGTTGGAGTGTCCACAATCAACAGTGATACTTGCACTTGTTGCTTCCGTGGTTCAAAAATATGTCAAACACCTGCAATTTATTTTCCTTCTTGTGCTAATTGCACAGGTTCTTTTTGTGCGAACCATGTGAAAGGATGTCCATATTCACCTCCATGTGACGTTCTATGTAACTCAGATTCTAGTACAGCAAGCACCTCAACAAGACGCTTTTCTTCAATGTGGCCAATCAATACTACAACAAATGGTGCAATTTCTGTTTATGTTCAATGGATCATGATTTTTTTCGGTTGGATATCATGGACTTTGGTTAAGTAAACTTTTTAAAAGACTGAAGATTAATATTGAAAAAAAAAGAAAGAGTAAACAAAACACACCAAAGGAAATGAACGTTTCTGAGTTTTTTCCTAATGATCAATAAAATTTATAATTTTATTATTATTAGTTTTTCACGTGAAGCATTCATGTCGAATATTCAGAACTCAGTCACACTTTAGTAAATAGTCTTGAACAAACGTCTCAAATGATTATATCAGATTTTACATATTTCAAGAAATATTTAAAATGCTGAAAAAACAGAACAATGATCCTATTATAGAATATAACAACATGTAACTATTGTTTAGGTATATTGAAACTTCATTGTGTAGAAATTTATTTTGATGGTATTTAAGCATTTCTTCACTTTTTTTCTCATAAATATTCTAATGTGATCAATAAACAAGTGATGATTAAAAAACTTTGCTTATACTTATTGCAAATGACTTACTTTCTGTTGCAACTTTAGAAACAATTCAATCACGTGAAAAGATATCGAATAGAGATTTCAATGATTTAAGATTAGTAATGAGCAATCGTGATAATCGAATAGAACTCTATATGCATTGAGCTATTGGAAATTCAACATTTTGCATTTTATAAATGTGCATATATTATTGTAATAAACATGACTCACACGTGTAAGACTACATTTGTAATAATAAAAAACAAAAGGTTAAATAAATTTCAAACCAAAATCCGATGACAACATTGATCGCAAATACTTCATTGACGACAGCTATGCAATGCATTACAGCAATCACATTAAGAACAACCATTACATTAAATATGCTTGAGAGTAATGAAAACTGCAGGATACTTATTTTGCTACTATACTTCAAGTAGCAATTCAAATCCAAGTGTCTTCAACAAATATAGGAAACAGACCTATTTATTGTATATAAGACTAAACAATTGATAATGATGAGAGGTGAGTGTGGGTGTGAATCATCAGCAGATGTACACCCACACTCAGGCCCTATTCTAAGAAGGTAACGCATGTAAACTTAATAATCAAAACGTTCTAAAGGTAATGGTACATTTGGTGTATCAGTTGATGTCCACCAATCTGATATTAAACTATTTGAATGTGTAGATGTTACATCATATGTATATGTATTTGTATTTATTGATGGTGATCGATTTTGTTTTTGTTGTTCTATTATTTTTATTATTTGATGATATTTTAAGTAAAAATGTTGTCTATTCAGATGAAATAATAAGATGATCAGGTGATGTTAAAGAATTTAATTCTTTTTTTAAGATTGTTTCTATGACGACGTATAAGTGATGAAACATGCTGACTTATTGATGAACTAATACATTTTTCTGTTGATGATTTTTCTTGTAATTCACGTATTCATGATTTACATTGATCAATTATTTCATCTAGATAAATAATGAAAGAAAAAGAAAAAGAAAAATACCAACATTGGATTTTAATTTTTAGTTTTTTATTTACTTGTTTTTAAAAAGAAATGTCGTCGTAGAACGTCAGCAAAACATACAGGAGGATTTCACAATTGTTCAAACATTACCCATCGAACTGTTACTTGTCGAATATTAGGATCATATTCAAGTGATTGAACAGTACCAGTTGCTGTACCACGTGTACGTTCATGATCAGGTTCATTAAAATAAGATTCAGATACTAATATAAGACATTGAATAAAGACAAAAACCTAAAGAAAAAAAAAAGATTATTATTTCATGAATCAAATGAAAGATGTTCAGTAGTGATATCTTTATAAATCGTTACGGTCAAAATAAGAGAGTGACCCTTCTAAT
>CAJNOP010004134.1:0-11114 GCA_905250075.1 Rotaria sp. Silwood1 | reverse complement strand
TTTTTATTCTCTAGCTGAAAAGTTTAGTTTTCATCTCAAATGTTCGTGAAAATACATTTAAGTTTATCAATAGTTCGTAATTCTATAGGTAAAGTGAAAAAAATTTATTTTCTAGCTCAAAGGTTTGTTTTTTTTTTATCGCGAACGATCGTGAAAACTTATTAAGACGACTCTATAGTTCATGTACTTTTTTTTTACTCATATGTAGTGGTTAAATTTTAATTTTTAATATTTCTAGAAGGATTTTCTAACAAGTATATCAAATAAGAAAGTTTAGTAAATCTTTAACTTCACTAAATGAAACATTAATATTACATTATATTAGCTTTTTAATAATTCTATATTGTGATCATCGTAGTTTATCTGAACTGTAATTCATATAACTTACCAATTTCAATTAATAAATGGTTAGTTGAATATATATCACAATTTTATTTTATATTTTCCATAAAATTATTCAATGGAGGCATATTTTAATAGTTGATATTGATATGAGTAGTTATGTTAGTGAAAGAAAATAGAAACGCGCCTTTTATCAGATTTATTGATTATTGATAATTAGAAGAAAATAAAACATTAAGAAATTTGACTTTCTTTAATTTTTGCCGAAAAATGATTCAATATATATTAACAACTCATTCCAATATTATGAATATTGTACAATAAAGCTTAGAGATAAAGTGCATCACTAAAGACGATTCATGTTTTTAGAGAGAATAGAGATCGATCACAGGCGACGTATATTCTTCAGTGTTTTTTTCATAATACGATAATATGTTATTGGTTGAACGAAAGGAACGAATGATTATTAATTTTGTTTTAATTGAATAAACAAAAATGTCACAATATCAAAAACAAAATAGATTTTTTTAATGCTTTCTAAGACAAAAGTTTTCTTTTTCAATCATTCTATTCGATTTATTATATTTCAGGTCATTCGAGTGCTTAATAAATAGAGAAATTCTTTTTACGATCATTTCATCATATTCCTAATTTGCAATTCTAAAGAGTGCTCAGAAAATAAGATATGTTTTTTATTAAATTTAATATCTTATCTTTATTCTTTCGTTCTTAGACAACTTTTTTTTATAAATTAAAATGAACCATGAAACAATTGAAGAATTCACGTCAGAATGACGAAATTGAAATGAAGATTCATAAGATAAGAAAAGAGTATAAAATAAATCAACCATAGCAATTATTCGATATTTCCTCAATAAAATCTTTTTAAAATCAAAATTGATGAATAATGTGTACCATAATATTTAAAAAAAAATGAAAAGAATAAGTCGAATCAATTAATAAGTAGCAAGATAAGTAAGACATATAAATATATCTTATTCTTTCGAACGTAATTGATGGTAGAAGAAGCGTATCGTTAATTATACTTTTTTTGTTATTTATTTATTAAATTTAGGTTTTATAAATGATAATTTTAGTTAGAAGTTTTTTTGTCATATATATTAATCAATATATTGTTCAATTGATTATTTCATTCTCCTATTAATCTGTAAAAATAAGCATATAAATCAATGCGTAAATTTTCGAAACTTTTTTTAATAATAATATTCTGATAATCATGTGATGAAGAGGGAGAACAGTTTGTGAATATTGACACTTATGTATCATATTGGATTAAACATTTTATAATATGTAAGAAAAAAACTAATTGAATAGTAGGTGAATAGTCGGTAAAAAAAATTACTAAACAAAGTAGAGAAGACAAACGAAGAGAGAAACAAGTATGTGAGATAAATGTGCTTTCTTCTATGATTAGGCACTGTAAAAATAGACATATAAATTTAGTATTTATTAGTGAATAAAAATTTTGTATATTAATTAATGAAGCGTTTGTGAATAAAATAAATAAAATCAATTAATTTTTTTCCACGATAAGATAGCATTATTACATTCAATATCTTTACAACGAATACAGTATGTATAGTTTTTAGTATTTATCATGATAGCTACAGTATTACGTCGATGATGACCTTTTTTTTTTGGACAATATCTGTAGTTACCTGCTATATTAAAAAATAATAAATTTTTATTCAAAGTACCACGAACACATGAATTTACATAACCTCGATGAGATGGTTCAGATGTAATTATGTTTTCTACAAAATTAAGAAATATTTCTATATCTGTGGCAGATAAATTTAGCTTATTAATTGCATTAACATCCATTGAATTTGCCGAATTTCGATCTGTATTAATGATTGTGGATGGATTACAAAAAGACGAAGGATCTATATGTTGATTAATTAAGTTAATATTTATAAAATTACATGATAATGTAGTTATTGGATTAGAAACAGAAGATAAATCAATCACAAATTTCTTATTCTTAAAATAAATTTTTGATATTTGATCGTATTCCATGAATGTGATTAAAGACTTTTTAAGAAGATCAGAGGATGAGTATTGTGATTGACAATGAAAAGGAAATATACTTGATGGAACAAGAGGATTATTTTTTCCGTATTTTACACTATTGAACAAACGAAACTGTTGGTTTTTTGAATAAACATTTGTATCGATCGCTAAGGTCCATTCATTTGTTTTATTTCGTACGAGCAAATATGCAATATCAGCGATTGAAACATACGGAATTGATAACTTACATCTAGTACAATTTTTTCGTAATGTATTTAGAGATGGTGCTAAATGATGCATCAAGTTTGACGTACTACTGCATTCCTCTTTTGATAAATTGATATTAAACATTGAACATTTATGTTGAGTAATTGATAATAGTAAAAAATGAACAATAGCCTTGATAAAAATCCCGAGAATTGATGTATTTTCAAATAAAACTGATGGCTTTGCATGTATAAAATGATATGATATTTTTTCATCTGTTGAACTGAAGAAAACCCATTCAAAAAAAAATTGATTAAACAAGATAAATATAATAGATATGCATATATACTTTTATCAACACAACTCAATTTTAAAAGAGAAAATTATCAAAGGATTCTATGTTAGTTTTAAAAAAATCCTTATTACTTACGCTTCTAAAACAAGAAATTGCTTTAAAATGTTTTCAGTATAAGTTTCAACTGAAGTAATAGTATCATCTGGACCATTTAAAAAGTAATAGAGAATTTTAAGACAAGATATAGGAGCAATGTAATGATTTTGTATATCAAGATTTTTATCGACCAAGTATTCGAAATCAACATATGCTTTGACCGTCTTATTTGGAGAAATAGATTCATATAAAGTTCGATGTATTACAGGACAATATTCAAATAATGTTATTAATTCTTCAATGGTAAGACAACAAAATTGTCGAGATTTATTTTCTTTTTCAATACTTAAATGAATATCGTTTTTTTCACCGTTTTGCTCCAATAATTGATTATTTAAGTCAGACATACGATGGGTTATAATTTTATGTGGAAAAAGATGTTTGATTAAATTTTTAACAAAGGTCATAATTTATTTGTTATTAATATATAGTTGGCTAGTTATTAAATATTAATTTTAGATAAAAATATTTTTGGGCGCCTACAAATTTTTTTCTTATATAGAGATGTTCTGTTTGAAAGCAATTTTTTTAAAGAATATTCTATTTAATGAGAAGAAATTCAGATGGAAAAACAATAGAATGACAAGAAAAGTATTAATCTTAACAAAAATATATGTGCATTATTATTTTTATTTTGACCTAAAATAAAATATCAAGTAATGCATTATCCAGATGATGTAAAATGAATCTCATATGAAACAATTGATTCGATACAAGTTAAAACTCATAATGATTGCATAAAATGCAAGATTTTGATATTTTTCTTTTATTTTAATTAGTTTTCAGAAAATCATGTTTTTGAAACTATGTTCAGGATTATTGTTATTAATAATATTTAAATATAATTGGTGAAATTAATTTAAATAGTTTGAAAGAAAAAAAAAACAGGACGCATTTTCTTTCGATTAAAATAATGTTTAAAACAAATCAATTGAAAGTTATTGACAAATATTCAAATGTTTTTTTTTTCTCTACTGTAGACTAGAATTATTGAACATTGATAAATTTTAGCCAGTAAAATCATTCAAATAATGGATAAACGGGTGTTTCCCATACTAACAAGTGTACGTGATCCTAAACATTCAGAAAACTTCAGCTATAATTAAAAAGATGATTTGAATTCGATTTACCATTAAACCAATCAACTTTAATATTTTTTATTTTTAACCATTTGCAGATGACAGATGTTGGAATTATTTTAGCCTAATAGAGAAAAAGGGAAATGAATAATTATACATATAATAAAACCTGTTCATTCCATAATATTAATCTGATATGAACACCATCTTGAGCAACATGAAGTTCTCGTCGAGTCCATGAATTGCCATTTGTATTTCCTGCTGTAATCCCATAATCTCTTAAGACTTGTACTTGAACATCTATACAACATAATTGGGGATATAAATTAATCATAGTTTTAAATTAGTTTTAATCTAAAATTACTAACCAATGATTGAATTTAACGGTAGTGTTTCGATTTCTTTCAAACTGGTAATATTGTATGTCAACTGATAATTAAATGACATAATAATTTCTTGCACTTTAGTTGTCTTATTTACAATTAGTTGATATGCATGAGGTAATTTTTTGTACATATTATCAACAGTTCAAATTGATAAACCATCGAACTCATATGACTATAAATATAGAATGAAAGAATATTTTACTTAGACATTCTATTACTTGTCCTTCAATTAGTTTATTCGACATTATATATGAATCTAAATTGAATGCAACAAGATTGATAGCACCGGTATCATCAACCAAATCCCATGTTGATATTTCACCTTCACCATTTGAATTAATATACTTTCGTTTTGGATGTTTACAACTAATCATTGCCCGTAGTTTCCATCTATATCATATGTAGAAAAGAATATAAAAGACACATTAAATATCATCTACCATAACAATTATAGAATAACATATGTAAATCAAATTTCAATGAAATGCAAATTGTTTGATATGTTTTAATTAAAAAAAGCAAGTGAACCATAAATTATATTAGATTCATAACAAGAATGTCAAAAATATTGTGCATAAAATATAGTTAATTCGAAAGTCAACAACTTACGGAAAATCAATATCAATATTAATCTGATTAATTTTTATTACATTTGATTCATTACCTACAATGAATATTGAATTCAGACTCTTATCCTATAAATGGAAAATTAACAAACGTTAAATTTTTGAAAAATCGATAAATCTGAAATATATTTTTATATTTAATTTTATAAGCGATCACAACAAATTTAATAATTTAAATATTATTAAGTTGTCATACTATATTTAGATAAAAGATTGATTCAAAACGTTGAATAAAATTAGATCAATTACAATCTTATTATTTTTTTTCTAGGATATATGCTCAGTCTTACGACTTTTTTAATTTATTTATTTATTTTTATGTACTACATACTTGTTGGTATATCCACAATTTCTAAAATATCCTCTGTTACTTCACCATGTTCATTATATTCATGATTTACGTTATTCCCATTACTATCATTGTTTTGATTAGTATTAGTATTTTCATTGACACCACTATTACGATTATTATCTTCTTCATATTCGGCATCTTCTACAGGATCATTTAAATCTTGTTCGAGTGATACTATTGGTGACATTTTGATATTACTAGAAAAGAAATATATATGTATATATGTATATGAGATAAGTCGAAGATCATACCTTTCATTCGAAGTATTATTTATTAATTCTTCGTACATTTGTATTACTGATTGATGAATATCCATTCAAATCTAAAATAAAAAAAAAAAGTTATGACTTGTTTCAAGCATTTAATCTCAGATGAAACATTTGCTATTAAAAATAATAAAACTAAAAATAAAAAAGAAAGAGAAATTGTAATATTTATGACGAGTTCAATTAGCAGATCGGTTTGTTAATGAAGGTTCATTTGTTTCTTGATAATTTACTAATGAAATTTCATTTGTTTGTTGTTGATTTGTTGTTGAAGCTATATTTGGTTGTTGTTCAATTTTTTTCTTTTTTATAAACACAATTGCTTTCGGACCTGTTGTATTGTTTGTTTCTTCAATTTTACCTTTGCCTTCTTCTTCCATTTGTCGAAGTATATTTAAATATTGATCTTTACTTATTTTTCTTTTCAAATTAGCTGGAAGTGATGATAGAAGAAGACGATCAGATGGATGATTTTCAATGTATTTTTTTATATGTTTTACTTCACTTTCAGGTACATCCATAGTATCTATAATATCAAATTATAGATATAATGTATTGTTAAATAAATAGTTTCTTTTTATTATCAAAATATTTGTTTTTTTGGTATTTTACTATCTATGAGGCAAATCTATATTCATATTACTATAAATTGTAAACTAATTCTTTTATTTTTATCTTTTGAGTTTTGTATAAAATTAATGAAAATATTCATCATAGACCGATACAAAAGGTAGTAAAGTATATTATCTTACATTTTTTATTTATTAAAATATGATCTGTGAATGGATCATAACCGGCAAGTATTTTGGTTTGATTAAGATAAAATTTGGTTAATAGAGAAGCACGAAAGCACGTGTCATAATCAATTACATGATCACCTTCATTTAATTCTTGTTCTGTACATATTGTTTTAAATTGATCATTGAGAACACCAAATGATTCAACATGTTCCACCATATTAAATAAACGACGAGAACATATTTTAAAAATATGCAGAGCAAGTGATAAACGTTCAACTCGCTCCATTGATTTTTGATAACAACTATAATAGATAAGTTTAATAGATTGAATTAATAAAAAAAACTAAATAAATAAAACAATTACCTTGCTAGAAAATCATCTTCATTGGATTTATCCGATGAAAACATATCATAATTATAAATTACGTCTTTTATAAACTTTTTTGCTAAACAATATAAGAGAATAGTTTTGTTTTTATTGTAATAGTAAAGTTACCTTCATCGTCATAAATATATTCTTCTGTATTACGATGAAGTTTTTTAGTTAAATAAAATAAATGAGCAAGCTTTGGTATCTTATTATTTGGTTCAATTGTTTCACGATTAGGACGATGCTTATATGCAACAGCAATTATAAATCGATTAAATAAACCATCTTCATTTTGATCTTTTTGGTCTTGACATTTCAAACCAACACCTAATAGGTTGAAATATTAAAAAAAAATATCAGTAAGTTGAAGAAAAAAAATGCTAAAAGTACGTATATTATTATATGAAAATTGAAACAAATAACACAATATAATATATTGCTTTTGCATTTTACCTGATAAACATTCAATTGTTCGTTTTGGATGACCAGCAGCTACGATGTTTAAACGTGGTTTAATCATAACATTTTGTCTACTAACTAACTGTCGACGTACTATACCAGTTGGACTATATAATTCACACATCAGACCACGATCATATGCAGCTCGATCAATACGTGTACTTCCAAAAATACCAAGAAACACCGCAAGCTCATCCCACAACTATAAGAACTTCATTTGTCATATTAAATAATAGAAATGATAACTTACTTGTAATAAATTCGGTTGTTGCTCTAATTCACAACATAACGATTCCATATTGACTGATGCATTAATTGATGAATATTTTACAGGAATACCATCTAGTGCTTCTACAGCTTCACAAGCTTCTTTTACTATTCTTATAGGTGCACTTTTTTTTGATCCTTAAGAAAAAAAACAACATAAATCATCATAACTGTCGAAGATATTTTATTCGATTTCTTTCTTTAAATGAAAAAATATATGTAATTATTTCCATACATGAAAAGTAACTTTAAAATTTTCTTCACTTTACTCTTAAATCATAAGTCAAAAATATGAAATAATTTAATGAAATTTTTTTTCTGAAATATTATATTAAATTTTACATTTTAACTACTTTCAAAGATTATAAACATACCGCTTCCTCCACATAAAATGCCAAAAAGAATCAATGGTGTATTATACGCTTGAGCACCTTTTAATGAAGCTCCCATTGTCCAATGACAAATGGCAACAATCGTTGTCAAAAATATATAATCTATTGAAACATTAGTTGTTTGTGCAATGTCATTTATTATTAGAAATGAATATTCATCCAAAATGAGTCGTAGATCTAATCTTTCAGCAACACACTGTTTCATTCTACGGATTCGTTCACATTTTTCCATGTTTCTCTATAATCAAAAGCATATAATAAACATAATTATAAAATTAAAAATTAAGTCTTACCCAAATCAAATAACGAACGAGGAAATTCAATAGATCAAAAAAGACTACAAAAGAAACAAGATTGATCAAAGAAGGCACAACGTTTTTATTTAATTAACATTGATTAATCTATGAAACAGGAGCGAAAGTCAATGAATTATACAACAATTTGTGAGATCTAAAGAAAAGCAAATATTTAAATAGATACGATACTTTCTTTCTGTTTTACATGCATAATCATAGCATTAAAATATGTCATTTCATTTATTTAATAATACAGTACATGAAAGAAAGAACAAAATACAAATTTTATTTATAGAACGAAAAATTTATCGTATAAACGAAATAACTCAATAAAATGTCTAAAGAGTTTAATATTCTTTTTTTCTTTTCATCACACTATTAGAATTTAATTTTATCTGATTATATCATTGGAAAGATAAAAACAAGAATTTAAAAGAAAATTTATACTCAAAAGCGCCATTGATTAATTGCTTTTGTACAAGACGATGAATATGTTCTTTAGGAGTGTTTGTGTCGTGTTTTTTAAATCTTATAAGCTATTCAATTTATACAATTCTATCAGATAATGCAAAGTCATTATTATTTATATAATTTTTCATGTTTTAGGAAAAAAAAAATTTGTTGATTTCGGCAACACAAATTTCATGAACTAGAATTTATTCATCCATTACCAATATAAAAACAAAGTAAAAATATATATCTACTTTAAACACAAAGACTTGATTCATTTTTCAGAAAACTAATACAATATGTCTTCTGTAAATATAAATCAATCAGGCAAGATTTTTTTTTAATTTTATCAATAATAAGACACTCTTTGTATACCATTCTTTTTTTAATATACCGGGTGGGTCATGAGTAAAAATACGGAAAAAAATTGAATATCTCTATTACAGGTCGATGAAACGGGCTCTTTTTTATACTAAAACTAGAAGCTTGTTCACATTCTAAATCGATACAGACCAGGTTAGTGTGAACTTTTGTAAAGTATATTTTTTTCTTCTATAATTTGTGAAAAAGTAAAGGTTTATTGTTGAGGTTAATAGTGATACTTACCAAAGGTTCTCATTAACCTTATACGTATAGATTTGGACTGTGAACAGAACTCTAGCCTTGATATAAAAATCAGTCTGTTTAGTCGAGCCGTAATACAAATATTGAAGTTTTTTTCCACTTCTTTATTTATGGGTTAAGTAATATTTTTCGACATAAAGTATTTTTATGTCATATTACCACTATTCTCATTATCTACTCATTATGTCCTATTTTAAAAAATGTTTGAAAATATTTTGCTTTCAACTTTTTTAGTAAGATTCTGTATATGTTCGTTTTATTATTTAATAATAGAATTAGTTGACGAAAATATATCATACATTAATTCTACTCATGGTAAACGGCAATTAATCTTTCATGGAGCAAGATTTTGTGTAAAACAAAAAAATTTAAGTTCAGTTTTATGGAGATGTATCAAATCCAATTGTTCTGCAAGTATTTCTATTTCAAACAATAATACTATATTACGAATAAATGAAAATCATAATCATCTTATTGATCCAAATGACATTAAAATCTTGGAACTTCGACACAAATTAAAGCATGAGGCACAAAGCACTTCAGCAACAATTGATACAATAGTTGAAGTTGGTTATTCGAATATGATAACTAAAGAGAAAATGACTGATTCAATTGTAAAATTTCCTACAATAAAAACATTAAAAAATACTGTTGGTAAACAACGTCGACTAATTAGACCACCATTACCAAAATCTATCAAAGATTTACCCTCTCAAATACCAATACTATATACACTCACTAAAAATAATGCAAATTTCCTTTTATTTGATGGGTGTTTAGGTGGAAAAAGAGGTTTGATATTCGCATCTGAAGATGATATTAAATATTTGGCATATCAAAAATTTTGGTATGCTGATGGAACGTTTTACACATCCCCCTCAATCTTTTATCAGATCTATAGTATACACGCCTTCGATGAAGGATTATCAACTCCATGTGTGTATGCACTTCTTAGTGATAAATCAGAAGCAACATACTATGATTTATTTTCAACATTGATGAAGAAAATAATCGAAATATCAAATATGATTCGACTTGAATCTATTACCATTGATTTTGAACTTGCCGTAAAAAATACATTTTGTAAACATTTTCCACATGTTACAGTAAGAAAATATTTTTTTAAAATCTAGTTGTTTTGAATCTTGCTGTATAAAACATTCACTTCCGGTAATTTCATCCCTTGAAATGCTTCAATACCAAAATTACATAGGATGTTAAAAAGATTCTGAGAATTATTAATATTTCGTCAATAAGAAGTACATTGTCTTTACTTATCTATACCAAGCTTTATAATACGTTATAGTAAAGTTCAATGGCAAGCTAAATTATCTTTTGAAGAATGTTTTTATATTCATCGATATATATCAAACAGATTCGTCTTCTATTATTAGATTAAATTTGTTGCATACAAATAGATTACGAATCTAGTAGAATAAGCGATCTTCTCAGTATTTTATCTCTAACGTTTTTGTTTCATCGAAAAGAGATAAATTTATCATAGTCAGATGGACTGCATAATTCACCACAATGTGACTTATTTTATCTTGGCTAAATACCGTTTACCATACTTTAGATCGAAACGGTTTCAGTTACACAAATTAAGAGCACTTTCCACAAATAGTTATTGTATAGTTTTTCCTAATATCGCATTATTTGCCATTTCTTACTAGCTTTTATTGATAGTTTGTTTTAGGCTAGAAGTAACCTGAGTTTACACTTTTTCCAAAGATGTCTAGCGTTTCCTATTTGAGTTGAATTAGTTATTGTCGA
>CAJNOP010004132.1:0-11121 GCA_905250075.1 Rotaria sp. Silwood1 | reverse complement strand
GGTATGGGTGTGGAGTGTGGGTGTGGGTGCGTATGGGTGTGGGTGGGTGTGGATGTGGGTGGGTGTGGGTGTGGGTGTGGGTGTGGGGTGTGAGGTGTGGATGTGGTTGGATGTGAGTGTGTGGGTATGGGTGTGGGGTGTGCGTGTGGATGTGGGTGTGGGTGAGGGTGTGTGGGGTGTGGGTGTGGGTGAGGGTGTGGGTGTGGGTGTGAGGATATGGGTGTGGGGTGTGCGTGTGGGTGTGAGTGTCATTCTGCTCTTTACTCACACTCACACCCATCCCCCACCCCCACCAACACACCCACACCCCACACCCCACACACCCACCCACGCCCACACCCCACACCCTCAGCCACACCCACACCCACACCCACCCCCATACCCATGCTTGGAAAGATGATAAGAAAGGGAGATATGAAAAGAAAAAGCACGAGGAAGAAAAAGAGAAGGTCGTCATAAAGAAGCGAACGATCAAGAAAAGAGAGAAAGAAAGAAAGAACGACGCATACATGTCTATGGTCGTCGCTCGTCTTATGCTATCAAGTGCGTTTAGAGAAAATTTTCGCGTTGTTCGATTATCTGATGTTTACGCCAAGAATGAAGCAATGATTCAAGCAATCATCACTATTATGGTAAAAGGAAGATACCAACAATCATTGGATGCGTATCAGATGCTCCAATTCAAATGGAAGTATCTTTATTTTCTGTTTTTCTCTACATTGTCTCGGTCATTTCTCTATTATTTTGTGGAACTGATTTAGATTTTCGAAGAAAATAGTGACTATAAGTTATTAGTCGAAGTTTCAGAGCTTCTATTCACCTTCCCATTACAGACCGGCCCCCGTTACGGACTGAACCTCATTACAGACGACCCCATTACAGAACGTAGCAACTAGGTTTACAGCCGTTGAGTATTCTAGCTTACATAAATATGTGAGTTCTACATTTCATCCTCAATGGGGCTGTACTGACAAGTCTTTTTTGCCAAAAATTTGCGCTCTTAGATGCTCTGTGAAATGGTGTACTCCAGATGACTATTCAAAGTAATGATTACGAATAGGTGTCGAATATAGTTGGACGTCAAAGTTGAGTTTTGTATTATGATTACTCTATCGCTTGGTTTGATAACAAACGACCAAGCACAGTTTAGTTTCCAGTTAGAACGTTGTTCGAAATGGAGCAATAAGTGTCTCAATATAAATAGAACTATTATTATCGTATATTCTGGTGTGAAAGAAAAATTTGAATTGAACCAGTAAAGGTGGTTTTATCTGTACGAAATGCTTTCAATAAAAATAGATTTTATCAAGCCAGTAAGAGTGAATCATTTTTCACAGAAAGTCAAGCGTTCATGTTTGACTCCCCAATCAATGTCAATGTCAAGCTAAAGAGCAATCCCTCTTCTTGGTGAAAGAATTGTGGAATCGATTCGAAAGCTTTTTTAGTTCAAAATTTAAAAACTGTCGTTAGAAATTCGTATAAATTTTATTAGGATTCTGTTTATAGTTAGAAGTTGGAAAGAATTAACGATAACAATCACTACGAAGATAAAGCCGTGATAATGTAGAATTCAATTTTGAACAAAATGGTGTCAATGTCCACACCAACTGTTGAAACATTTAGGTAACATCTAATTCAAACAGAATAATCACATAATGATTTTTCCCCCTTTTTTTCAGATTATCTTTTCCGCTGCAGTCTATTCTAAAATCTTGAGAAGAACATCAAAGGAAGTAGCATTTTATGTGAAATATTTTAATACGTAGAAATGTATGTAAAAGAAAGGAAGAAGAAGAATAACACTGATAATATCCAGGGAGCTTTTTTCGTCCTGTTTAAGGTGAGAAAAGAAATTGAAATATCGACATGATCAATAAAAAAGATTTGTCGTTTTTATCTTTAAACCATGGATTGATATTGAAGACGAATTTGAATTGAGATTGCGCTGAAACCTTTTCCAATTGAATTTTAGATTTTTGTTTTTGTATTTTTTGTACGATTTTGACGTCTTGTGCGGGTCACATGTCATCCTTTAACAGTTCTGGCAAGCATGTAATGCTTTCATATGCTTGGAATGATGCTCAAGACAGAGTAATCGAAATATCTAACAAGTTTCAACAAGCTGGGATACCGATATGGATGGATACAAAAAACGGTGTTACGGCTGAGCCACTTGACGGGTGACTATTTTATAGAAAAAAGCTCATTACAACGGACATCTTGATTTTCTAGAATGGGTCAAGCTGTGGAAGAGTCTCTTGCTGTCTGCTGCTTTTTAACACCACAATTTCAAGTGTCCCAATATTGTAAAATGGAATTGCATTATGCATTTCGATTAAACAAACCGATTATACCGTGCTACTTGAAAAGGTTTCAACCAAAGGGTTGGCTAGGTCTAATCACTTCACATCTTGTTCATTATGATCTTTCTGAATCGTCTTCATACAACTATGTGCTCAATGCGCTCATTCGCTATCTTAAACGAGACATTCTCAAGGATGCACCAGTAATCGTCCCGAGTATGTAAAAAATTATTCAAATTAACTTTCGACTTTTGAATAAGGAAATATATGTAGAACTTCCTCGTGTTGCTGTCGCAGAAGAGCCTTCAAGTTATTTTCAAGATGAAGTATCATATTCGAGTTATTATCATGTGCAGAAAACCGCCAGTGGCGACTCGGAATCCAACAAGTAAGTAGTCTTTCAGTATTTTTTCTTCCTACATGAATATGACTGAATAACAAATATTTTTTTTATAGCGAAGAACCTTTGTCTTGTGCCGAATCTTGCTATGTTATTCCTCTCAGCAACACACGTCTATTAGACGCAGAAAGGTATTTAACAAATTTTCTATCATTCCTACGATACTTCTCATGTACTTTCAAGTCCGTAACCAGATATTTTCTAAGGAGTGGCCTGACTTTTGAAAGGAGAAGTCACCGTATCAAATTTTTTTCTGGCGCGAAATTCGATTCCCCGTATTTCCTCTGTTAGCGTCGGTTTGAGACTGTTCGACACTAAACGACGAAAGAAAATGTCCCTTCTAGTCGAGTTTAGCAGAGGATACGCGGCTCAAGTTTCGCGAACGGTCTCCGTTCTAGTGTCGCTTTAATCCGCTGCTTAATCCCAATCGCTCTATAACATATGGAGCTTTCACCCTTCAGGGAATATTTGTCCCACAGGATGGGTCCAGGCCTCTCGGCCCAATCTCTACCAATGATTCTGTATACAGCAGATCGAAAAAATAAACTAATCTTTCAAAGATAAATAAGCCTCTTAAGGGGTCCCTCAGAAACGAACTTTGTTATTTTCTCTTCCGATATCAACGAAAATTTCGGAGAATGTTAGTCTTGGTTAGAATAGATTATGGTTAAAATATCTCCCCCAAATCTCAAACTTATACACAAGTTCTAGTGAATTCATTACCCGTTACGCGGGCAAGGATTTCACAATGGGGTTACTATGTAATCATGTCGGGCTGGCTTTTAAATTGTAGAGTGACCTTAGGGCTAGATTCTCACGATCTCCGATTTTTAAATTTCCCTTTATTTGATTTTTAAAAACACTTTTTTCGTCACATGTGCAAATTCAAAGCGCTCATCAAACTGAAATATCTAAGTTTTTTATTTCAATAAAAGAGAAATTCAAAAATCGGAGATCGTGAGGATCTAGCCCTAACTGTCCTCTATTCAACAAAAAAAATTATCACTTCTATATTGAGTCGTTATTAAGAAATTCTTGTCCGCGTAAACGGTACGATCGAAAAAATTGATTTTGAGAAAAACGCCAAATAAGTTTTAGAAATCGATTTTTGCGAAATACACGCAAATTATACATCAATGTTTCGGACAGCCTATAAGTATGTGATCTTTATCTCAAGCATTAGTAGGCTCTTAATGATTAATATAAAAAACCTTTATTCAATGCTGAGGTCAATGGAAAGGCATTCTTTCAAAAACTGAAAAACTTTTAAGAAAGCCGCGAAAATTTTCCGAAAAAAATGACGGTAGGGCCCAAATTTCAGCCGATAAGTCAGTCAAAATCTATTCGTTTTGAGAAAAACCATATATATTCTGAAAGAGGAGATCACGATGTATCTTCCTATGATAAAAATTCGACTTCGACTTTTCTTAGGAAAATTAAGTTTTCTGAGGGGAAGGTCCCCCTTGAGCAACCATCAATTGATTTACCATCTCAACAAAGAACAGTAGAAATCATGCGAAAAACGCCTCCATTGCAGTCGTCCTCAATATTGACAAATGATCCAATAGAAAGAGAAAAATCATTAATTACGGTAACTAACGTGCAAATGCTGACTACAATAGAGGATAAAATTAACTCAATCACAGCGGCCGTTGAAAGATTAGAAGTATTACAAACTCAACAAACGAGCAAGTTCGAGAAACTAACAACAAAAATTGTCGAAGGCACGCAACAGTCGTTCACAACCATCCAAGCTAAACCGAAACCTTTTCCTCGAAAAAAAACACTATTACCTACCTATTTGCCACCCATCAAAGCTATTGAATGTCCTACATTTAAACTCTGTCGAGAATTTGTTTTAAGTTTAAAATGGCCAAAGTCACTCTTTGCCACACAGCACGACAGATGTTATTGTAGTATATGCTATTTATCTAATCAACCCGATGTACTTATAGCTGGTAGTGCAAATTATGTGGTACCACGCGAATGGGCAGCGTTTGGATTAAGTGTTGATCCAACATTGGCTGATTGTCATGACATATGGAGAACATGGATTGTCACCTACCACGGAACATCCACTCTTGCTACTGAATCGATTCTCAAACAACGACAATTTCTCATTCCTGGAGACACTCTCATTGATGGAACTAGATTAGCCGTCCGTCCAGGTCACATACCTGGCATGGAATATGTTTATACATCTCCTTCTATTCAATATGCAAGTTTAGATATGTACAGTGTTCGTTACAACTTCAGAGCATCATCAGGTCAGCAATATCAAGCTAAAATTGTTCTGCAGTGTCGTCAAAAACCTGGGACGTTCAAGATCCAACGTGAAACGATTGGGCAAGGTACTCGTCGTATTTGTAAATTTATCTCAAATGAACAAATTGAATATTTAACGAATTATCGTTCATCAGTTGTGCCATATCGACTACTGGTATTCTTACGACCGATGGGTGTTCTACCTGACCTTATACGACGCACCGATTAACAAAATCTGTTCCATTGCTACCGATTTAATCGTAACTCTGACTTTTTATTGTTTCGTTGAAAAAGAAAATTCAGTTGTATTTGTAATAAATAAATTAATCAAGAAATATCAGTGAACTGAAGAACGGCTCTTTTGTATTAATCACCCCTCCATATTTGGCCTTTTGGATGTGGGTGTGGGTGTGGGTGGGTGTAATTGACTAAGTGATACTACCCACAGTCACAACTTCACCCACACCGTCAATCTCAATCAATCGTCACTTTGCCTGACTGCTTGCCAATGGAAGACGTAGAAATCCATTTTTGCGCTATAAATCTAAATACACCAAAAAACACATTGATTAAAGAAAGAAAAGATTCTTCTCGTCACAGGAAACAGTCTTGTTGGCACAGTGTGCGTGACAAAGATCGAATAACATAGGTCTGCTCAAAAAAAGAATTTATTTGTCTATTAATTGTCATTCAAACGAGAATATAATGATGAAGACTCCACAGTGTTATCTCTTTCTCATTTGTAGTCTGATAAGAGTATCTTTGGAAAAGGATGATCCTATTTGGATGACTTACACGAAAGATGAAATACATGCAGATTGCTTTGCTGTTGATAGACGTCACTTCTGTCACCCAACTGAGAGACGCAGCACAATAAAATCATGCAAGAATGGAAATTTATGGACTTTGGAAAAGCTGAAGAAACTTAACGTAACTACTGATGATTTGGTTGATTTGTCGATCCCACTCGATTTGATCGAACAATATGCTGCTTATTTGAATGATGATGTGGCCACTCTTCTAGCTGTGGTAGCTATATGCAATTGTACACAAAACTGGATAGGTAGAAAATGTGCTTATAGTATTACTGATAAATTAAAGAACCCGGGTCACATTCTATCTCTACAAACTATGACAGCAAATGTGAACAATTATGAAATTCTTACGAGACTCGTGGATGGTATCGTATGCACAGGTGCATATCTATTTCTAGAATGGCGACATATTTGTGATGGTATTGTTCAGTGCCAAAACGGGGCTGATGAACTCGATTGTCATCTGCTGGAATTCCAAAAATGTGAAGAAGATGAATTTCAATGTCGCAATGGAATGTGCATTCCGATCGAATTTGCCTTCGATGCAATGCCTGATTGTATGGATTCGAGTGATGAACAAGAAAGTGAAGAGCTTTACACGCGATACTATAGCTGTTCGAAAAAAACATCGTTTGATTGTGATAACCGACAATGTCGAAAAGATCAGTTTTCATGCGGAAACGGCGAATGCATTCCTTGGTCATCTGTTCTAAAGGACACTAATGGCTGTAGCAATCACCGCCAAGCCGCTTACATTTGCGATACAAAGGCTTACATGTTAGATTATTTAGAAGCATTCAATGGAGTTTGTAATAGAACGGTGTTAGACCTTCCTCCTTTGACCAACAAATCTGGATGTCTGTATAGCCTTGGACATTTGTTACGTATTCGTCATGATGCGGGTCTACGTGAACTGGCTTTGAAAAATATCATGGAGCATTGTGAAGAACTCATTGTCTATTCAGCAAAAAACGCCTTTTTTCCAGGTTTGCATATTGTCTATAATCGATCTCGCATCAAAGCATTCTACAGCAATTTGAATAATCGTAGAAAACCAATACCTAGAGCACCCGATCTCTACTATTTCAGTGGTAAAATAGAATGCTTCGGAATGCAGTTCAATGTTTCCGAAAAAATCTGGTTCAATGGTCAACAACTAGAACAGCTCATGTCTTATCCATTTTTTCCATTGTCTCATTTACTTTGCCAGAAGTTGATAAATCAATCATCGAACGAAATACACACAAACAATAATCATTCACCTTCGTTATCAACACCATATCATCGGTGCAAAAATACATCAGATCGCTTAGCACTGCGTCGAGTCAACGATGGATACATCGATTGTCTCTATGGCGATGATGAAAGAAATCCAGACTATCCGATGAACCACTTGTTTCGTTATCAATGTCAAACTGTCACATCTCCGTTACAGTATGTCAGCTACTCAAAATTAGGCAATGGTATTGACGACTGTGTCGATGGAAGCGATGAAATATCGAAAGAAATGCGTTGGTCCCATTTCAAGTGTGATCTAAATGATAATTATGAGTGTTGGGTTTTTCAAGGTGATCGATTTCATGACAATCGTATCAAAGACGCTCGACTTCATTTTCATCGTTACTGTAATTCATTGTGGGACATCATGGGAGGTCGAGATGAAAAAAACTGTTCGAAATGGATTTGTGATGCTGGTTTGTACAAATGCAATCGAACAGGCCAATGTATTGATCAAAATTACTTCTGTGATGGTGAATTCGATTGTGACGATGGTGAAGACGAAATGGGTTGCTCTTCCTCGAAGCAAACATGGATTCTGGAACGAGAATGCAACAATAGCATTGAATACTTTTGTATCACTGATGAATATGTGAAGAATCCAAGCTTGCATCGTCCATGTATTGCTTGGAGTCGAGTTGGTGATGGTAACATCGATTGTATTGGAGCTCGTGATGAGCGCAATGTTTTATGGTGTCCTGGCGATCATCGTATGGTTGGTGATCGTTTCCTGTGCGATAATCGAACGAAATGTATCGATTATACGGCCATCTGCAACGGTATCAAGGACTGTGTGGATGGAATAGATGAATCAATTTGTTACTGGCATGATGGCAGATGCTTGAGAGGAGAATTTCCATGTGCAGATAGAAATGGATGCAAGAGCACTAGATGTAAGAGTAGTATCACATGTAACGACAAGTCTCACCGTTTTTGGTGTCCGAACTTAAGCGATGATAATGCTAGCTATCGTTCACAAAAAGACAGACAAACATTAGATAATAATGATAGATGTTATAGGCAATCTTTCTTTAAAGCCAAATCCACGACTGGTTTTCTTCATACGGATCATCAAGCCAACTATGAGAAAAAAGAATTATCTATTCCACGCTTGTACTGTAATAGGGGATTTTATTTGCAAGCAGTTGGTAGCTCGGAGATATCATGTTTTTGCCCACAGAGTTTTTACGGCAATCGTTGTCAATACAATACTCGACGAGTGATTATTCGAATTCGTTGTGATCGATGGCATCGTCCTGATCTTCCACTTGTCTTAAACGTTCTGTTCATGCTACTGCTGAACGATAGTCAAGTAGTCGATCATCATTTTATCACCGACGAAGATAAAGAATTTCCATCGAAGAATGACATCTATTTGATTTATCCCCGCCCGAAACCTCCCGGAAACTATTCTGTACGAATTGAAGCTTATCACTCAACGGAGTTTATCTATTTCTGGGAATATGCTATTAGTCCGCTGGATTTTCTACCTGTATTTCGTATCACTAAAATACTTCGATTTCCGGATCATTCATTGCCGTGGCTTTGTTCACACAACTACTGTCAAAATAACGGGACTTGCTACCAAAGTGAAAAAAATCAATATCTTTGCATCTGTCCACGTAACTGGAAAGGCAAACTTTGCGAGACTAGAATGGATCAGATTCGTTGTGCATCACGTTCTCTTGCAAGAACCGAGAGCATTTGTGTTTGTCCACATGGTTATATGGAGC
The DNA here is from genome assembly GCA_905250075.1 of Rotaria sp. Silwood1. Classification (NCBI taxonomy): domain Eukaryota; kingdom Metazoa; phylum Rotifera; class Eurotatoria; order Philodinida; family Philodinidae; genus Rotaria; species Rotaria sp. Silwood1. Next base: position 2,327 of record CAJNOP010004132.1, on the reverse strand, counting down.
CACACTGTTTTGTCGAGAATCTCAAATGTCAAAGAGCTAGATGCAATTCGAATGAAACTTGTGTGCCACGTTCTGATCTTCCTGTTTACGGGCATATGTGTATCTGCAACACGTCTGATTGCAAATTTGATCGACCTGTCATCATGCTAAATCGTCAAGAGCCAAATCAATCACCATTTCTTGTGCAACTACTTCAACTCTCTGGTAATTATCCCACTGTTCGTCATCAAATTCTTATACCACCATTCATGTCATTTCCACTGGTCAAAACTATCAAAACACGTGATAAGCGCAATAATATTGGCGTCCTTCCGGAGATCGGCATACTATTTTCTTTTCAGTCTTACACAGGCTCAGTGGAGAGTACATTGCATCTACTTTTCATCAATTGTTCCAATACCAGACGAAACTTTACGGTCGACCTCGATGTGCAACCAACAAGATGCCATGTGCTGCCTGAGACTAGCTGGCAATCTGTTTCTTTGTTTCCACATTTCTGCCACAATTTAACCTATGGCACCTGTTTTATATCTGATGGTTACCTGTGCTATTGTAGCTATTCCGAGAAGAATGAGAGTAATTGTCTTTCATATCAACGACGGTATACCGTATGCAACTACTGTCAGAATGAAGGACATTGTGTTCAGGGTGATCTGACGAACAAGACCGACTTCGTTTGCGTGTGTCCTAGGTGTGTCACGGGTGTGTTGTGTCAGTTTTCGCCTAGTCGTTTTTATATCTCGCTGGAACTTCTCATGGAGAAAACTGATTGGGGTCGCGGTCATTTCATCGGACCAAGCCTCTTTTTACTGATCGGTATCATCTTCAACGGTCTATCCATCAGCACTTTCATACACTCAAAACTTTGCAAAAACGGAGTAGTTCTTCATCTTCTGGTAACTTCCACTTGTAGTCTATTGGTGCTAATGATCTTGTTCTCACGAGTGATCTATATCTACTTAATACGTCGAATTATCATTTCAGATGGGATAAATAAACTCATGTGCAAGGGTCTCCCCTTTCTCATGTTTACCTTCCATTATGTCAGTTTGTGGTTCATGGCCATCATCACCGTGGAAAGAGCATTAGCTGCAGGGCAATATGTTCGATGGTCTTCATTACAAAAGCCGACGATGGCAGTCTCATTAATCTTCATTATTGGATCGGTTGTTTTGAGTTCCAATTTCATATTCATCATACAGTACAAGTTAGTCAGTCATCCAGATCATCTATTTCCGTGGTGTATCCTCGTGATTCCGACTATTCAACAACAACTCACAAAAGTGTTTTCACTGGTTCATCAGGTAATTCCTTTTGTGGTTAACTTAGTGGCAGCAGTGATAATTGTCGTGGTAATCACTCGAGCCAAGGCTCATGCTCATCAAAAGACCATATATAGCGTTCTGCTGGATCAAACACGAAAACGAATCGATCTACTATTGGGTCCTATCGCTTGTTTCTTGACACAATTACCTCAGATATTGATCCTATTTCTGAATGCTTGTGACTATGATACTAGTCACTGGTTTTCTCAGCTTACTCTAGTGGCTTACTACGTATCATTCGCGCCGCACATGAGTATTTTCTTTCTCTATGTTTTACCTTCGAAACAGTATTATCATACTTTCTTGAAGCATACATTGTGGGGTGAATACCTATCGAATATGGTGGAAACAACAGCTACTCTTCTGAGATGAGAATTATTAACTTTCGTTTAGTTGTAGTTGTTTGTGGGTGTGGGTGTGAAGAAGCTGCTATGACCGGTTTTGTGCTTCCTCAAAGGACTCATCAGATGGCTTATCTATTCTTTTTTTTTGACGGCAATGAGTTGTCGTGTTTGCGATATTTCTTATCATGGCGTTGTTTTGGATCGGGGTAAGTTTGAGGCGACTCTGTTGTTTTATATGTCATACTAGTCGTTATGTTTTTTCTGATTTTTTTTACTTTAGTGTGCGGTTTGTGGTTTTTGTTGGTGAGTTGCTCTGCATATCGTTTTTCGGTTTGTTTTGTTTTGTTTTCACGATTCCTATGGTTGCATAGTAATTTATCTTGTGTGCGTTTTGTTTTGGTTATTGTTTGCTAGAATAAAATCAGAGAAAGGACGGGGAACGTTTTGTGTTGTTACCGGCCCCCATAGAAAACATCATCAGTTTTTCATGAAACTTTCAGCAATCGTAGCGCTCATAGTCAGTAGTCACTCCTATAAATTTCAGTTTGATCGGTGAATCTTTTGTCTCACTTTCGTGGCCCGCCAGATAAGGTCCTAAGTGATCTTCATTCGTGATCTTGTGTGTGGGTGTGGGTGTGGGTGTGAGTGTGGGTGTGGG
>CAJNOP010004130.1:0-11123 GCA_905250075.1 Rotaria sp. Silwood1 | reverse complement strand
CACCCACACGCGCACCCGCCCACACCCACACCCAAAATGTGACGGAAATTGTTTTAGTGAACCTGACAGTCTGGTTGAAATATAAGAATATAGTAAATATCTTGATAGAAAATAAAATATTTAGTGGAAAGATGCGATAAGAACGTTAATAAGCTTTAGCCGAGGATAAGTGTGCTAAAGAATAAAATAATCAATGCTAGTTCTGTAAGTATGATTAGCTCTGCGTTATGTCAACGTAATCTTTCCTTTGAATGTTCGCGTAGAGAAAATGAGAAGTAACTGCTGGGCTGTTTGTCAATGAAATAACAGAATAGGTTTGCATGCTAGCCTCTGATCATTATAGTTTATGTACAAAATGAAATAATGTAATGTAATATATAGACGCTTTTTGTGGAACAGCTGCGCATTTAAAATGTTTATGTGTATTTCCATGTTGGAGTAAAACCAGCAGGAAGGCTTGAAATCACTTGTGGATAATGCGACGCATTATATGATGGCAAATCGATCATACCATACCGTTGAATTACTTCATGTCGGACAGCCATCCACGCACGTCGTTGTTCTATAGGTGGAATATTTTCATTTCGCAAATCAGCTGTTTTTGATTTTTCATCTATGTCATTTAACCATTCTGGTACTCGATCTACATAATATTTTCTGCGCGGTGTGAATGTTACACCGCCAACTATAAGGGAACCGGTTAACCATTCCTGATAGCATAATTCCAAAGTTGGTGTATTATTATGCATCCAACGCCATCCTTTGAAGGCCATTGCAATATGATATGAACTTTTGTGATGTTGATGGCCTGATTCTGTATTACTACATTTTGCACCGCATCCAGGACAACAAGCCTGGCAGCCAAGACGTTGAGTAATTAATGAGCGACATGATTTTATTGCCTCGTGATTGAATTCGCTTTCACGTAATGTAATTTCTTTCTGCATACGTTCTTTGCTTTGTATCATTTGTTGAAAGCTTTGTTTAAACTGAGCAGGGTTTTTTATTTCAGCCGATATTCCTATCATAGGTGAAAGCTCAAATCCAGGCACAGTTGCACACAGTTGAGTTACAATGTTTCGGTAAACGGTGTGTACATTACGACATTCGTGATCTTTGACGGTATTTACAGCTGCGTTTACACAATCACTTATTACTTTTTGAAGTAGTTGAATTTGTGTTGAAACAATATTTTCTTTGCTTACCGAAACCTTATCAAGTGCTAGTTCTAAATAATAACGATTGATATCGAGAACATATTTCAGAATACTTTCACCACTCGGCGGGATCGAGCCAAAGCTCTCATCATAGGCATTACGAGCAATTTTGTCCGGATCTATCTGTGGATTGGCTGTAATTTTCAAATTGATTTCATTAATGGCTATTCTTTTATATATTCTTATTGTTTCATCGATAATTTGCTTTTCCAGATCTATTCGAAACTTTTGTCCTTGTTCAAATGAATCTTTTATCAGTACGAATTGGCATTTGATATTACTTTTCCACGTGTCTAACTCAAGAAGTGCCAATTCCAGTTCCTTATGTTTTCTATCAGCAATTTTGATTGCTTCATTAATTAATAGTCTTAACGAAATTAGAACAAGATCAGCTGTTATTTGTGCCAAATTTAGATATTTGTAATTTTGTTGTATACACGATGTTTGACCCATCATTGAGTTATTAACATGTTGAATCAGTCCGGCAATTGTTTGAGGATCGGAATAGGATAATTTGACAGTAGAAAGCATACCGATGACATTATGATTCAATTGTGGTATCAGTCGTTCGACTATTCCAAAAAATATTTCCTTGTTTCTTTCCTCATCACGATGATCGAGAAACCAACCTACTTGTTTTTGCAGATTTTGCCAGGAACCTGAATTTGCGCTGTTTCCAGAGCTACTGGTGAAAGACCACCATGTTTTTTTCTTTGGAACAGGTAGTGACAAATACAACTGTATACATTTAAAAACAGCGTCTAATTCGTGGCACAAGTGCCGATATTTATTTAAATCATATATTGGACAGCGATTATAAATATTATTCTTGTCGGCTGTACCAGTTCTCGAGTGTACTAAACTATTATATATCATTAATATTGTTTGTGTGATATCCTCGTGCGATTTTCTCAGTGATTCTAAACTGTTTTGAAATTGTTTGACCAGTTCACTATGTTTTTTGTCCAGTGCGTCGTTTAATTCATTAATATCTGTATTTTCTTGTGTTTTTTCGTCGAAAAACTTTTTTGCACTATTCAACAATTGGTTTTGCACGTGGCATACGGCATTTTCTCTTGCTGCTATGTATGCATCCTGTTCAAAACGTTGTTGCAACAATTGTTGCGTACATTTAATAGATGGCTCAATATTTTTCTGTATTTTTCCTTTCATCTCTGCATAATACTTTTGTTGCGTTTCCAGCTCGTATTCATCTAGTGCCTGCTTGATAAGACCACCTGCCATATTGTTTAGTTGTTGTATACCATTCTCAATGAATTGTTTCATATAGATATCCGCATTCAACTGGTTATTGTTGAGAATTTGTTGTGACGCACGTTTTTGTTTTGCTAATAAATCATCGAGTAATTTTGTGCCATCACTTTGTAATAGCTGTGATTTTTCGATTATTATCTTATTAGCAATAGCTTTCAGTTCATTTGTGATACTTAATTCATACAAGGTTTTACACTCAAGTAAACCCTGCCCTAAGTCATCAATCGATTTCCAGCTGTTTGCGGATTTATTGTAGAAATAATCAAAACCTTTGTAACCATATTGCTGACTGATGATCTGCTGTTGTAGTCCAGTAAAAATACTTCCTCGAAGGTTGGTTATTTCGATAGGAAACGTCTGATTTCTCCAGCGTTGTGTTATATTTAAATCAGGATTTATATCTTCGCTAAATGCACTTGGCAACAGAGCAATATTTTCTTGCTTTATTTCAAGTTCATCATCAATACTAACTTTCAAAAAGCTTGATGATGCTTGCAAATTGTCTTTGAATTTGTTAAGTTGATCAAAAAAGACCTTCCGCTCACGATCGATTTGATCACGCAAAACAAATAGTAATTTCGGTTTGAACGGTGAACTCTGTATTTGTAATTTAGCATACAGACTCATTCCGATGAGACCCTCTAAACTAGAACTAAGTTCACCTTTATGATTGATCAATACCAAATGTGACATCAAAACGGCCATTGTTATCATTTGATTATCAAAGATTGAGCCGGATTCTTCTAATGATAACAAACCTTCCGAATCCAGAATGACTATAGTGTAATTTTTGTGATATGCAATACCTATAAAAACAGACAAAACCAAGAAATTAACCAGAAAGTTTTATTAGTGTACCCGATACTTACCCAAATACATTCCAATCGTACAACGCCCAGCACTGACACGAAAATTACACCCAAATGTGCTATTAAGCAAAGAAGATTTCGCCGATGATTGTTCACCAATGACAGTTAGCACGGTCAACTGTCCGTTTGTCTTCAGTCGCTTTAAACACATTTCCACTAGGCGACTTTCACAGAACAGCGGACGACTTCTTAAAATATGTATAGCAAAACCTTTGTAAACTAACTGTGAAAGATTTTGAGACAGACGATCAAAATCACATTTGTATTTGTCGAGTGTCATAGGTTGCTCGGCATATAAAAAATCATATAGTGCAAATAATTCGTCACATAACAGACCGACGGTTAAATCAACATTGGATAACTGGAACTCAATATCATACAATTTTCGTTTCAACTGTTTACTTTGCTGACGTAGTTCGTTCAATTCAGATTCTATTTGTTGAAGATTTGCATTTTGTTTTTTCAGTGTTTCCATTAATTCTTCACTTTTTGACAACTTTCGTTCGTGTTCATATGCTTCTTGTTTTATCGCATCTATTTCTTGTTTCAAACTCGGCACGTACAATGATCGCCATTTTTCAAGATAAATCTCAGTGATCAATAGCTCAGTGTACGTTCGATTGTTCAATAAGTCAATTACAAATTTTGTATAATCATTGACAGCTACCACTTGTTTCCTATCCATTTCAAGTTGTTTCAGTTTTGAAAGTAGTGTATTTGACAACAGGTTTGCATCTGCTGTTTCAAGCGACAACTGTTTTCGAATTATATCGATTTGAGATCGATAATAGCTAATTGGTGTGACAATTTTTAGATTTTCCGTCTTATCCGTTAATTTATCAAATAGTTGTTTGAGGTTACTTTCTACATCAAATTGGACATTACATCTGGTTATCGACCGCGTTCCATCAAATCGGTTTGTTAAATATGTCGACTGGATAGCAAAACATGTACGAAACAGCGGCTGGTGTTTGATATACGGTTCAGCTTCTTTTAATATATTGGCAAACGTTGGCTTTAAACGTTCAGCACGATAACTCATTGTAAATGTGTCCAAATTGTTCGCTTCATTGAACAATGGAACGGTTGTCCAATAAACGTGCGGCCATTTTTTATCTGAATAAAAATTTTGGAATTGATTTATTAATTGTTGTGTTTTATCTTCCCGGTCGAAGTTGCGATCAAAAATAACAACAATTGTCGGTTTAGCAGCTGTTTCTAATGAATAATTCATAACAGAATGAATGAAATCACCAGCATTATTACGTGCACTCGGCAAATCGGCTTCTGTCACATAAACAAGTTGTAACGATGCATACAACTGAACGGCTTTGACCAATGACATATTTGTTGTCTCGTCGATCGCTCCATGTAGATCCACTATCGTATATGATTGCTGTGATATTGTACCAAACAAAACGTCGATGCATGAATAGCGAAATTTTCTATCGCGACTGTCAGTGAACAGAGATTCTTTTCGTTTGTTATTGAATAAGAACGGGAGTAAACTTGTTTTTCCCAAACCCACACAACTTTTGCTACCGAACTGAATGAATAGCCGATCGTCTGTTATGCACAATGTTTCAATCAGACAATTGAAATTTACTTTGTACAATGGTATCGAGTTCGGTTGATCCCAGATGTAATAGGATAATGGTATAGGAAGATCATTCTTTTTAATGAAATTACCCAAGAAGCGTTGACTTTCATTTGACATTGTTTCAACGGCAATCGTCAGCAAAGCCCGAGTTGTTATTTTGCCAATCAAATTCATAAATATGCCTCCGTTATTGAACTGATGTTTCAATCCGACACATTTTGGAAATATTGCATGAATATCTGTTAGAGCATGATAACGTTTCAGACTATCAACGATGTATGGGGTCAAAGATTGTCTTTTGTTAACAATTTCAACAAATTTCAATGGACTTAAAGGTTCGTCGACAATGGTATTGAATGAATCGTCAAGTTTACCATCTGGATCCGAATTATATCCATGTAACAAATTGAACCAATTTGAAAATAATTCTTTGTCATCGTTGTCAAATGTTTTAATGCTTGGTATTTGAAGATAAATACTATTTTCTGTACTAATACAAGTCGAGATATCGATATATTTGTTTGACAAATGGCCACTTATTTCTAAAAAGCATATCCTTGCATGTAGAGATATAAGCTGATGGGCCGATCAGCGGCGGCGACGGCTGAAACATTCGAAACTTTTTTCATCAGCGGCTAGGACGATAAAAGCTCTCGGCCACTTTCGGCGGCGGCTGCAGATAACTGAATTTTTTTGCGTTCGGCGGCGGCTGGGGCTGAGACATTTGAAAAAATTGCCCCCCTTTGGCGGCATCGGCTGGAAATTTTTGAAACTGAGAAAAACTATTTCAAATCCAAAAAATGCTTTATTTCTACCTGTCGATGGCCACTGATAACTACGCAAGAGTCCTTAAAAACAACTTTATTTTACGTAGAAATAAATGTAAACGAGGTAAACATGGATAAGGGAAGATATCATAATCTTATCAAACAGGGAAAGAAAAAACTGTTGCGTTTAAAACCAAATCAGCTGTTGAGAGGATGTGCGTGCGTGTGGGTGGGGGTGGGGGTGTGGGTGTGAGTGGGTGTGGGTGTGCATGTGGGGTGTGGATGTCGGTGTGGATATGACCGTAGCAGAACCGACGCCGACACCCATACCTCACATCTACAACCATAACCACACCCTCACACTACACACCCACACTAACATCCACACTAACACCCACTCCCACACCCACACCCAACTAAAAATAACTCTAGCCAAGAGAAATCCTGAACTCTAACCGAAACGTTCTGATTTGTAGGATGCTTAGCAAGCCGCCTCTTTATTTTTGTAAATCGTCAGAATTATTTTTGGTAAAATACGATGATGAACTATCATCACGATGCATTATGTAAATCCCTGTTTTCCATCTGGGGTCGATGATTCTGTGTGTTCGGAATCCGTGAAATTTCTGGCAGCAACCTGGAGGAAAGACCTTTCTTAATACATCACACTATTTATCTTCTATGCTTTCCATGCCTCCTACATCCCCTATACTTCTGTATCTAACACGATAGTGTTTGATCGAATTTCGAGGAAACTTTAAAAAAGCACCATATGGATTTAGTCAGAAATTTCTCTTTGGCGATCACTAGGTCTGTGACAACTCTCACTTCTATGAGGCCGTTCTTTTTTGACAGGTGGCTACCTTGACCAGTTTTTTTTTTGCGAATCTGATCCAGTGGCCATTTCCTTCCAAAAGAATTGAACAATTGGTAGCAGTTCAGTTCTCCGAATGAGAACTGCCATTGGTCTAGTGGTAACTTCATTTCATGGTTTTTAACTGCTTCTTGATTCTAGTTCTCCATTTATCCATTCGCACAATATTTGAGCATCGGTGAATATGCTCTTTTGTTTTGTCAAACATTTTGTTCTCATAACCTGTTGTGTATAGTTTTATTATATAATGTTTATGCTAGAGTGTAGCAACCCGACCCGACTCGAGGGCGGACTCGGGTTCAACTTTTTCGCGCAGGATCGATTTAGGGTTTACTTTAATAAAAAATTTTCGAGAATTTCACTCTTTCTATCTTTTTTTGATATTATGTACGAAAAAGACTAGAGCAGAAATGTTTTAGGCTACGTTCAATATAATAAAAGGGTAGATATGAATTCTGTTTTTCCATAAAAACTTAAGCTTCTGTTTTCCATATTTTTTCACTTTTTTTCGTTATTCAGAAATGAGTTCTAAAGCAAATATTCAAAAAATCATTCAAAGTAGAGAATACTGGTGAGTAAAGGTGTGAGTCTTTAATTCATCCATGCTCACACCCTCACATCTCACAACTGTACTAGTGAACTTCACGGAGACGACCTCGAAGTCGTCGTCTGAGACAACTAAGTTTTTTGCCGGAAACTAAGCTTTAGCATAGGAACTTTTTTCGTACTGTGGTATTATTCTCTGATATTTGCTGCATAAATTGATGCATTTTGTAGATTCCAACAACATCTTATCAAGTTCTATGGAAATGAAAGAAAGTTGAAGCCCGAAAACTTTGGACTTGTATGTGACTGCGACTTCCTTTCATGTCCATAGCATTTGATAAGATGTCGGAGTCTACAATACTCATCAGTTTATGCATTAAATATCGGAGAACAAAATTCACAATGCAACAAAGTTTCTATGCTAAAGATAGATTTTGGGCAAAAAATTTAGTTGACTCCGACTACTACTCCGAAACCGGCTCCATGCAGTCCACAAAACTGCACCCTTATTTTTCTTATAATTATAGATTTTCTTGTGTTTTTATTATTTTCATGAACTTTGTATTCTTTAATATGCTTGAGATTGAATAGAGTGATCCAGCTGATGAAAACTAGTGAATTTTATTTCTCAGGTCAGATATGGTCGAGTCGATATTGGATAGAATTCGGGTTCTAAATAAAACGTCATGCCTGGCTCGGGTTTAAAAAGTTGAACCCGTGCAGCGCTCTGGTCGATCTCTCCATCACTGAGGCATAAATTAGTCACCTTCGGTTGAATATATCCGGTTCCAATGCTTTTATGAACATGGACTCCATGTGACATATGATTGTCTTTTTTAGTACTTAGATATCATGGATTTCCTTATGGAATTCAAACGTCATTTAGATATTCTATGCGATCAGAACATTTAACTAGCGTAGGGGCATACTATGGGCTATTTAATTTCAGTCTGAATTCATCAAATAAAAATAATACTTGATTTCAAACTGAAACGTGAGTCTAGGAGTGAGGGGGGGGAGTGACTGAGGGTGTGGGTGTTGGTCTGGGACCCACACACACACCCACACCCATGGTGCGGGTGTTGGCGCGCGAGTGAGGGTGAGGGTGTACTTGTGGCTTTGTGTACTATAGGCTTTAGTCCCCTGCACAAGGGACTAAGCTTTTTGTGGGGGGGACTAAGGAGGACTTTGCAGGACTAGGGGGGACTAAGGGTTTTTAGTGAGACTACGTAGTATCAAACGAGAAAAGTTTGATTCGGAAGAAATTGGTGCGGTTTTTTTGATTTTAGAATTCAGTTTGAAATAAAAAAGCCCATAGACTCCGTAGGGGCCAGGAAAACGCGGATTATTAACGAGAACTCTAGATGATTGGTTATGAGAACACAAAAGCCCTTATGAACGAACGGAACTTTTTGACTGAAAGAATCTTTAGGATCAGAAAAGAAACGAGAAACGAGTGTACTGACTTGTTGTACGGTAATTTGTTAGAAATGTTGTCACCTTTTCTAATAAGCACATTAAAATGAGGCACTAATGTGGCAATTACTGCTCTGTTTTGTTGAACACGATACGGAACTAGCACGTAAAGTATATTTTAATCATTGTCAGTACCTTTTTGACCGATATTTCCAAAAACGTGGCTGTGTTTCTATTCTATCAAATCAAAACTATTTCCTGGCATTTTTTACAGTCTCTTGTCTGTCCTGACATATTCATTTAAAAAAAGGAACACTTTTGAAGATGATAGTCGGAAACATATTGTCGAACCAACTGATTGTATAAACAAGTGTTTTTTGCCTCTTCACCAACACATGTACTATTATTTTAGAAAAATTTCCAAAACAAACACCTATGATAGGTCTCAAACACTGAGGATGAGTGAAAGTAAGTCATTGACTGGATACAATCGAATCGAACGAAATACTTCAGATCTTAAGTACGACAAGTACTTTGTTGTTTTATTCCAGAAAACTTATTTATTGATGCATTTCTCTGTGTTCGCGTTACTTTTACTGCATACGAATGGTACACACTGCCTACACGCGATGTATGAATAAATGCATGATTTTTTTTGAATCGCATATCGTTTAGAACGACTAGTGAAATTCCACTTGATTTTGTCAGAAGAAACAAACAATGACGAAAAACTTCTGGTAATTTCTAAGAGTTTTAGAACACGTAAAAGATGGAATACACGAAATTCATCAGATTTGCTTTAGTAGACATGCGAAAGACCGAGTTTCCTAGAATCATGTATTTAGCTTTCTTTAATCACGGTAATTTGCATGCGATCAAGCATTTTCCAGGTCGACTCCGCTTTTTCAAGTTTCTGTTCCATCAACTAAACACTTGTACTTCAGACTTTTCAAACTCCAATTGCACTCTCCGAAATGCGATATAACTCGAAGTGTATGAGTGAATCCTGTTTCATTTGGTCAATTATCGAATTTTACACACATTTGTTAGTGAACACATACCTGGATTGTCATTATCACCTAAATCCGGAATGTCACTTGCGCATACCTATAATAGACTATATGTTAGTTTTGTAGTTCATGTAGAATTTGAACACACGTCCTTTTCCTATTTTTTCTGATGCAGGGTGTACTTATGTCAGTGATTCAGTGTGCGGTTGTAAACATAATCCACATCTACCCCCCAACTCACATTCACACCTATACCCTACCTTTTGTAACGATTCACATATTGGCTGAATTTTCGTGGATACATCTTTGATCTTCTCCCATTCCTTTGCCCATTCTACGTGCTTCGTTTCATCACCACAATAGATGTAGATAGAAACTAAGTTCGGCTTATCATGAATCTGCGGCATCAGATCCTTGCCTAAAGAACCGGAGCAGATTACTAACACTTTCTCGTTAATCATATCATTGAGCCACTTGACACATTGCGCCGGTTCTGTACAACTTTTCACGTTTTTAACGACTTTGCGCAATTCCGAGAGTGTATTTTGTGACTCCCCCGTTGTTTCATCGATACTACGATCGACCCAGATGAGCAGACAATTTTCAGCCGGTGGCTTGGGGTGCGATGCATCCGGTTTCGGTGTTGACTTGAAGAGTGAGTAGAGAAACGCCATACACAGTAGTTTCAATTCACAGTATGCTAGTCAACAATAAATGGAAGAGACAACAACATCATTTATAGTTTCTTTTTGTTGTTTTCAACTTTTATTTTCTTTTCATCTTCATAAGAAATACTTTAAAAAGAGTTGCGTTAGATGCAGTCTCTCCTTCATTGTGTATTATTTTATCGATTCTGTAGAAGAAAAAAATAGTCACTACTTCTGAAAGCAAACAAAACATCGTCAGTTCGATCTCTTTCATCACGATCAAAAGTTGCATTCTGATAATGTAAACAAAAGCAGAAGCATAGTTTCATTTTTCCCCGATGAAAAAATTATACCAGAGCGATTTCTACGTACTGAATATGCTGAACACCATCAAAGCGACGGTATGGAAGTGTTAGTGTGCATCTGGCTGCCCATGTGGAGTGAGGAGCCTAAGTGTGCGAATGAACTTTCTGTGTAGGATACAGGCGAAGCTGTGGAGTGCACTTTTCAGACGGAAATTCGGTATGAATAGGGCTGACACTGTTGCTGAGTAGTTGTGAAACTCCCTTCAGTGTATGTGGATGTGGTCGCGGCTGAGTCCAATGAGGTTCTTTGTTCCAATATGGATGGTGTTAAGCTATGGAATGTCAGATTTCAAAGCAGGTTTTGAAGAAACAAAAGGCATTCGTTTTCTACCAGGGTGGACTTACGGTGTAGGGTTGGGTGTGAGCGTGAATATGGCAGTAGGGTAGCATGATGAAATATGAATTCAGAGAGACCCGACGACCATACCTATTGTCTCTCAGTCATAGGCACCGACACTGACACTAAAACTTGTACGCTCTGAGGGTGTGTGTGTCGGTGTGGGCGTCAAAGCGAGTATAATTGGACAGAAATTGACG
>CAJNOP010004129.1:0-11124 GCA_905250075.1 Rotaria sp. Silwood1 | reverse complement strand
TATGGCGTCAATTAATGAATAATTCTTTCTAACTTTATCTATTGTTCTCACATAGATTATTATGGATCTCGATATAAGTTATCAATCATAACAATGAGAAACAGAAATGATAATGCACTAAAAAAACAATAATCCTGTTCTCAACATCAAAAATTAGTGATACTAAATTCCATTTTGGACAGGAAAGGTGTGTATGCATATAAAATTTCATCTTTTTAGGTTGTGTAGATCTTCACACTACATATTGGGATGTATTCTATTTCTTTTTAGTACAATACATTAGATAATGAAGACATGAATTGGCAAACAAAAATGATTTTTGCTTTTCTGTCCGAGAAAGCGTGCACAATGTTATCAATATGAGAAAAATATAAGGAGAAGGCGAGCATATTTAACATTTCTTTTTGCATGTAGCAACCACTAAATCATTCTCAATTTTTTAGATAATTCTTTGTTGAAGATTTTAACTTAAATTGTCCTTTGTATATCAAGTGTTCTCTTTGAATGATTGGAATGAAATTATAGTTAAGTAAAACAAATTAATTACTTAATCAACAATGGATAACGATTCAGAATCAGCTAAATTTGCTTTTTTCTTTGCTTTTTATGGAATGGTGAAAAGGTTGACTTCACCTCATCTGCATCTCTGTAAGATGAATAATTAGCAAAGAAGAAATCATTAAAACGTTGTCGTCAAACAACTTATAATGTCAATACAAGACATAAATGCTTGCTCTTTTTTATATAGAGCAAGCCAAAATAAATCACAATACTAAAATTCTATTTTACTTTGTTGAAAGAATTCTTGAATGTCCTATTTAACACAGCTTACCAACAAATGTATTGCTGTTATTTTCATTTTTGAGCATGTAGTGAAACTATCTTATTTTTTTTTGATAATTTGTAAAAAATAATAATGTATGATTCAATTATTATTCCATGATGTATGTAGTCACATTAGACTATCGTATCAATGCTTATTCTCGACAAAAAAAATAATCGTGATCGAATTGATCGTGTAACTACATCAAAAATTGATACATCTATTATTAATGGCGGTTTTTACTTTTGTGATTAAAACTGATCGTAGAACTTTAATCGACAATAGTTATTGTACTAAGCAAACATTCTAATTGCTAGTCATATAATTTACTGAGGTTTCGTAAATTATTTTGATATGTGACAAGAATGATCATTGTCAATTGTGACTATTAATTTAAACGAGAAGTCTACTCACACCCTCTAGTAATTCAATATTTCTATGGGTTCACGCAATTTCGCTATTGCACAATTTACTCGAGCAGAATGAATCATATATATTTTGATGAATTATACGAAGCAAACTTTCCCCACATGCTACAGAGTAGAATATCTTATGTCTCTTGATACTTTTTTCTTTCCCCTTTATATTGACTTTATATAACAAGAGAAGCTACAAACCGCATTTCACCAAATATGCGATTCAATTCTTTTTTACAAATCACGTGTGCAACTAGGGTGAGTGGGTGTGGCTATGAGTGTGCGACTGTCTTCACCAACACGCACACCCCACCGCTTGATCTCCTAGTTGCTACTCTCTTAGAAAACACTGAATAGCCACATTTTGATGCTTTCCAATGTGATTAATTGCCCATTTTTACACAGCAATGAGTCATATAATTTCTTGAATCGATTGAAAGTGACTATTATTACTTTCATCTGTGAGTGCATTAGTTCATTCGTTTGATGATGATCGTTTATTATAAAAGTAATCGAATTTCTAAAGATATTAGGTACTCTCTGGGTGTGGTTAAGTTCGATCGTGTTATGGAGAAACCATCAGAGGGAATATTCAGTTGCTTAAAAGAATGAGAAAAATTCGAAACAGAAAAGTAACATCTGTACTTTTAACAGAGGTCAAAAGTCACACAACGAAAAAAGAAAGCATATACCCCAAATCATCCACTGCCATGGTAAAAGAGAAGAGAAACAGGTGAGGTGAATGATACTTTGCTTTTAACTTTATTTATGTAGAGACCAATCATTACTTTACTGACGATGCATTAACTCTACTGATTTTTTGAACTTTTTCATTTACTGACTATTTCATTTATTCTGCTGACCAGTTATTAGGAATTAGATTTAAAATCAGCTTCTTGCATTTTATACCAAACCAAAATGCACTCACATACCATATTACACACTCGCACCACTAACGAGGGAACATTCCCAAGTGTCACATCGCTTTTGAGTCGAGAGTATGAGCATCATGTAGGTCCTAGTGATCTATGAACACCCTGAAAAAAGTTCGTGCCGCTAGCTTATTGGTGCCGAGATATTGCATTTTTACGGTATTCTTAAAAAATGAAAGCTGTGGTCCCCCTCAGGAACATCAGAAAATCTAATTTTCGAATTTCGATTTAGAACTTTGCAAAGAGATAGATCTTGATGGGAATAGTTTATTGTAAAAGTTTCAGATCTTTTGTTTTGGTTTTATCCTGAAACACGAACGTCGAATCTGCCCATGTATAGGAGCAATTTTATAATAGCCGTATCTTAGGATATGAACATCCAAAAGCTCTGAAACTTTTACTATAAACTATTCTCATTAAGGCCTGGTTGTGCGCAAAGTTTCAAGTGAAAACTCAAAACTCAGTTTTCTTGATGTCCCTGAGGGGGACCACGGCATTCTGCTTAAAAATAACTAAAAATGCAATATCTCGACACCAATAAGCTAGCGGCACGAACTTTTTTTAGGTTATTCATAGACCATTAGAGTCTACATGATGCTTATAGTATCGACTCAAAAGCGATGTGACACTTGGGAATGTTCCCTCGTAAGTTACATAACGAACCAACAGGAAAAAGCTAAATGCGCATATATTGACGTATATATGATCATGCGGCTACCTCTCATTTGCGAACATAAAGAAAATAAATTTTAAGTGAATTAATATTTTAAAACTTCGTTTGACTTAAATTTGATAATTTTTTCCAATGTTTTGTTAAAACAATTAAAATTTATATTTAAGTTTTAAAAATTCAATTACTACGAACGAATATTGAGAGAAAATTGTTTTAAAATATTTTTATCAAAATGAGTTTTTTTTACAAGCCATGCTGAAATTTGTAGAGTTTGTTAGTTTTTTCAGAATGAAAACTTTTCAAGACTCAGATAGTTACTGTAATTTGTAGAGGGTGCAAGTTTTTGTTGAATTTAGCTCCAAAAAATTCTAACGAAAGTCAAAAATAAAATGTACTTGCTGGTTTTTTTTTCTTTTGTTATTGATAAACTAATACTAATAGTAGACTAGCAAGGGTCGTCGATTTGGGCTGAACTAAGAACGATTTTAGTTAGACACAAAGCGAGTTTTTAAGGAGATAGTATTATAATGTGGGGCGATAACTTGATATCTCTTTCGAATGTAACGTGAGCGAATCCAGCTGTGCTCGTCAAGAGAAGACTGTCATTAACATCTCTATTTCTCAACTGTCTTTTTTAGAATATTATTTCCTGTATATTTGATTTTTGTGTATAAGTGCTTTTGCACTCCAATTAGTGGTATCCATTGAATATTCAATTCCATTTTACCATTATAATTATTAAATCTATTCAGAATCAAAAACAGTTGATGCCATTTATAGTAACAATTATGTCTGACAAACTCTATAAATTGCAGTTAATTAAGAATAAGAAAACACTACTATATTTTAGCGCATTCTACAAATTACAGCTCATTAAAATGAAATAGTGAAAGTCGACATCTAGTAAACTGTATAAGTTTCAACAAGTTTAAAAATATAATTGAAATTTTAATTTATTTTAAAATTATTACCAGTAACACTTTATTGAAATTTGAAAACCGAAAATTTAAGACCTAAGATTATTTTAAAGTTGAATAAATAAAATTTAAAAAACAGCTGAAATTGAATTTAACAGATTTTCTATTTCGATTTTATGTTCGCAAATGAGAGGACACGAATCAAAGTACACATCGAGAGTTTTAATAAAAAGAAAGAGACAATGATATATGATCGAAGATATCAGATCCAACAAAACAAAGAGAAGAAAGAGAATATACACTACTAGATCAATGACTAAATCACTTCCTAAATAATAGCCTCTAAAGATTTGCTTCTCGATTCATCTTTCATTCGGCAAAGAAATAAAAAAGAGTCAATTTTTTACCTACTTGAGTGAATCCTGTAGATCTTTTAGTAACTATATCATAACTATGTGCGCATTCGCTGACATCTTATTAATTGAACTATGCCAATGCATTATTTGATTATTGCTACGATCTAATTTATTTTCGGAATGTGTGCTCAAGTTGTAATTCATCGGGGTTTGAATAAAGTGAGATCTCAATAATTTTAGCACCATCTGATCATTGGAATCCTTGAATTTGACCACTGATTCGACATTATCGGATATTTCATTATTTCATCTCATTCTTTAGTATCTTTTTCTAAAGCATG
Organism: Rotaria sp. Silwood1; assembly: GCA_905250075.1. NCBI lineage: Eukaryota > Metazoa > Rotifera > Eurotatoria > Philodinida > Philodinidae > Rotaria > Rotaria sp. Silwood1. The sequence goes on along the minus strand of CAJNOP010004129.1, from coordinate 6,666 downwards.
GTTGTACCAATATTCCATGAAAGTTTCGAGTGTGGGTGTGGGTCTGGATGTAGGTCAAGAAAAGAACAATACCCACACCCACACCCTTCTAAATGAAGAGTGAACATTAGGTAGTATTCTGAAGCTCATCTGGAAAAATTTAATTCAACATACAAGACTACATTATCAAAGCTCAATGAATCTTAAAATTAAAACAGTTTCAACTTACTAAAAGATGTTTGATAATCAAAATAGAAAAAGTTATGAATAAATATATCTTAAAATTGTATAAAAATAACATTATTGATAAACAACTATACTGATGCATTCATGCTATATCCTCTTCCCTTGCAACTATGTATGAACAACCAAAAATTCATAAATTTAATTATCCTCTTAGAACAATTATCTCTATATCGGTTCTTATAACTATGAGTTATCTAAATATTTTGCTGAACTAAATGGAAATAATCAGAGTTCTTCATCTTTCTCATATATTCGTTATTCATTTGATTTTGTTAAAAAGATATGTGGAATTGATAAGAGTAAGCACCAAGTTATGGTTAGCCATAATGTTGATAAACTTTATACGAACGTTTCGATTCAAGAAGCAATTGAAATAATATTAGATAACCTATACAAAGGACCTTCTCCACCAGCTATTCGATTCAAGCATTCTGAACTAAGACATCTATCAGAATTAGCTGTGTGCGATCTTCCATTTAGATTTCTACAGTACACTTACGTTTAGTGCAATGGAGTAACCATGGAATCTCCTGTATGGCACTCTCATAATACATTTACGATAGAACATAAAACTAACGATAAATTAGCATTCTTTCACGTTCTAGTTATTCGTGATAGTAATAACAACAAATATTCTATCACCTTATATAGAAAACGAACTAATACAAATTTGTATCTATTGTACGAGAATTATCATTGTCGTAAATATACATTAAGATTAATTTGTACATTAGTACTTTGTATCTTATTCATCTGCTCATCAAATAACAGTAAAGATAATGAATTAGCATTAATGAAAAATACATTGAAAACGAACGGATATCTACAACACTTTATAAGAAGAGGAATACGGGAAGGACAAGTAATCATTAAAAAGATGCTAGCAAAAATCACGAAAAAAAAACAAAATTTTCCTACAAAAAAAGAACATATTTTTTACACTTACACATTACGGATTAGAATCAGCAATTTTAGCAGAAAGAATTAAATGCATATGTCATAAGTATGTCCCATTAATTGACGTTAACATAGTATTCAAAAAACATTCACACTTAAGAGTATATTCTTATTACTTCAAAAGAGTAACGATAAAAAAAGATAAAAAATATGTCTATGAAGTTTCATGTATGAACTGCACGAAATACTATATTGGAGAAACCGGTCGAAAAAAATCTACAAGAATGAAAGAATATCAGAAAGACATTAAGAAATTATCAGATTTCTTGAACATTGTTAAACGTGTCACCGAATAAAATCATTCTTTTAATTTTAATGAAGTCGAAACATTAAGTCTAGAAAATAATTGGACTCTTAGAATAATCAAAGAAAACCTATACATTCATCAGTCAACAGATCGAGCATGAAATAATGTTAAATTTAAGTTTAATATTGTCGGATAATTCTTCAATGCCTAAAAGCAATTTTTGTGAAAAACATAAGTTCTGCAAACATTATAATCGACGAATTATAATCATCTGTCAATTAATTTGTTTGTTCTCTTATCATAAACTATATATAGGAGAGAATTTTTTTTCTTTTGTTATTCCTGATGATGACAGATGTAATCTGTCAAAAGCTTGAATAAATAAATGTGATTTTTGTTAAAAATCCAATAGTGTTTTTCGTAACAGTTTTACACTACTGAATTTTTCGTTTAGAAGATACGATTAATTGTTTTAAACATTAGGAAAAGCCTTGTTTGCTCTATAATATTGCGCAATAATTTGTCTTATTACTATACAAAATATTTCATTAACCTCGGAAGTTTATTTCAAATTTCTTCATTCCTTCCAAGCTTCATTTGTTACTCACTAAATCTTTTACTTGAAGAGTTCGAAATTTCATTTTTGAATGATGTATTTTGGAAAATATCTATCGAATAAGAACTTACTTTTTATTAAAAATTTTAGACTATGGCCGACCAAAATATTAGAACAAAAAATGCTTTTGATTCGAACCTTGAAACTGATCGATGTTAACAACATTGAATATACTGATGCAACACGTACTACTGTTTTGATTAGTCGTTATAGCGATGCAATGTCGATTATAAAACAAGAATCTATTGAATTTATTCAATATGTTGGTAACACATATTCCGAACAAGTTCCTATATCATACTCAGAAAAGATGGACTTACTTAAAACTGATAGTACAATATTAGTTTTTCATTATCAGGTATTTTTAATTGTGCTTGTCCTCATCATGATTTGATTAAAAGCCAACCTTCAGATTTATTAGATTAATAATTATTTTATAAATATTGTATTTTAATAATATATGGAGTCCTTCTCTTTTGCCTAAGTGGAAGTTTCTTGTTTTTTTTCGACGTATATTTTCGATGATTTCGTTTAGCAAGTTTTGCATAAAATTATGTTAAGGTTCTATATACTGTTAGAACCAAACCCTAACTGCTAAACCGACCATACGAATTGTATCTTATTCCAACGCACAAAGTATTCCACAAGTTATCATTTAAAATGATACTAGATTCTTCTCAGTATGTATACAATACTTATCACACTTCTGATAATTTGAATAATTGTTTACTCTTTGTTTTTATTGTTTAGGTAAAATCCATGCAATTAAACCCGTCAGTTAAAAAAAAATAGCTGAACCATAATCTTCATGAAGTCATCAATTAGTTTATTTTTAACACTGAAGATGAGATTCTCATTGATCACTTAAGAATTAGATACAGACATTGGTTAGGTTGAATTTACAATCCTGCATTCTTTATTTGTCATAGAACTCGAAACACGCATGTTCTCTCGAAATTTAATAAAGTAAAGGCAAATAAGTTCATCTAAAATTTATATATAACTGATGACTAGCATATAGTGACAGCTATAAATAACATTCGATACTTTTAGAGTTTGACGCCCCAATCTATATGATTGATGATGAAAGAACAGGAAAAAAATCTGATTGATCGAGCTCATCTATCCAACCCGTTTCGTAAAAACAGATGATAGTAATGTGAAAATATATGAGTTTGTTTGTATTCAGTAATAGTTCTTCACATAAGATTTCCTTTTATGATTCTCTTCCAATTTCTTCTAAATATTTTTTTAATTTGCTTAAAAAAACCAAAAGTGTTATTATTTCTTTAAAACAGACTCTATTCATTACAACAAATGCTTTGATATTTATGATATTTCAAATTAATCTCAGAACAAACATGAGCGTCATCTTTCTTTTATAGAAAACGAGTTGGATAGATGAGCTCGATCAATTAAACTTTTTCTCTTTTCTTTCACCAATCATATAAATTGAGGCGTCAAACTGTGAAAGTACCTACCATTTTTGATTTATATACATATTGGTATAGTATGGACCATGGACTATGTTTTGATTCAGTTCCTATGACCAAAAAACAAGCTAAGCAATTTTTTTCTTTAGTATAGAAAAAAGACGAGAGAAAATAAGTAAAATGCTATGTTTTTATTGTAGTCTTTTTGGCGTTTTTTATGATTCATTATTTTTCAAGCTGAAATGAGTTTTCCATCCAAAAAAGCAATTTAATGAGTAGGTTAAGTGTTTTTCGTCGAGTTAGTTATCAAACGATCTTTTTCGAAAAGTTTCAACATTGCCCGATTAAATTTGTGATACATAAGGAAAAATGAAGATAAGCTCGATTAATGCACAATTTTGACAACCAAAATTATGTATATATATTAATTTTTTCTTCTTCTGTTTCCTGATGGTGTTGCAATGACACGTAAGTGAAACGCAGCAGCGTATCTTACATTTACATTGAAGATACAATAGCAGAAAGAATGAGTTGATGCAATTAGTTCGATTCATTTCTCTGAGAGCTATTTTCGTACTATTTGTACCATATTGTCAGTAACATTTTATATCGAACGCTACTCTACTTTATACAAGTAAAGAATCCTGATAAAAAGTTTACAATAAGTTTTAAATGTCTTGTACTCTTCGACAGACTCTTATTGGATTGATTTTATTTTTCAACAAAATTCATTTTATTAAATTATTTTTGCTGTTTTAGATCTGTTTGTCTATAGGCAAATGATTGCTGTTCCTCTAAATCCAAACTTAATCGATATACCATTGCGTAAAAGTAAACATAGCTGCTTTGTCTGCTTGGTTTAAGTTTTAACATTGATTTCGATTACTGTAATTTTTTAGCGAGATGTTGTGAATCAGGATTTGATTCAACCTATCCAACTCGTCTTAATGGAATAATAACAGCAGATGAGTTTCAACAATCAATGGAAAATATTAATCAAACACTCTCTTTGAGAAAATTTATGAAGATTACTATTCTCATTGGTTTTTTATGTTTACCTACTGCAGTAATATTAATAATTGGTGGAGGAATTATAAATGACACTTCTTCAACTGAATATTCTGTTATAATCAGTATTGCATCTGGAATTTTCTGTTTAGGGATACTGATTATATTGTCAATATCTTACATTATACGGTCACAAACTATAGGTAAACTTCCACAAGTAGTTGCTAATGAATCGATGAAGTATTCAACACGATCACCGCCATGTAGTTGGCGATTAAATGCTCACTGGATTCGGAAGGGTACAGCAGGTCAGCGATCAAGCACACTTGTTTGTCATGTGAGTATCTTTGTTCTCGTTAGGGATGAATCACCAACTCTTGTGGATATTGGAAGCAAATACACGAAGAAGTCTTTCATTAGTATATTAATAACCACATAGGAAGAGTTTTACTTTAATTTGCATGAGAATAATGTGAATACATTATGCAAGGAGAAAGCTTACACATAAAACCTTATGCGTTTATGTTATCTTATAAGGCATTTTATTTTTAGTTAATTATTGAAATTGGAGACTCTAATGCCCCAGGAAGTGAACATGCAATGAATGAATTGAATCAAGCATTTACTCAGCCAGTATCGCTTCTCCCAGAAGAAAATTATATGCATTCTCCTCTATCTTATCATCTAACCGTTTCAAGATTTTGTTCTAAGTGTGGAGTGCCACGATTGAATATTACGGCAAATTTTTGTTCATCATGTGGCCAATCATTCAATGTCTATTAAGTATGGTACTCATCACCAAAAATCATACATACAGTTTTGTATTCTATTAACTAAAACAACTTACACAAAACGTAGTTATTATTTTTTCAATATATTACAATTCTTCATTTAGTGTTGTTCTTTTAATAAATATTACTGTAGTTGATAAATCAATTCTTCATTAAAAAAAAAAGAGTTTTCCTTGTTACGTTAAAATACGCACCAGACCTCATACTTTATACAATAAAAAATGTAATGAATTATTGTCTATATTTGATTTAAATTTTCTGAATTTTCGATACACTTGCCAAGATGATTGCTTGAAGATATAGAACAGACCTAAAGCAAATTATTGCTCCATAAACTTGAAATCAAGATAACATTCAAAACTACTTCACAAGTTCCTTATTTCAGTAATGACGATATTCATATTATATTTAACAAAGTGCAAATTTCAACTGACTTGTGTTCTGCCGCTGTTGAGAATACAAACTATGATCGTCTAGAGTATAAAAGATGACGACTCATCCGATACATTGATAGAAAAATGGGCTCTCGTCCAATTGAGCATTATTATGCTATCCTTTTTTTTTCTATACTGAGTTAAGGATAAAACGTGAGTTCAATGAATGAAAAGCATAACTTTTATTTGTCAAGATAAACAAAAACTTCTACAAGTTCAGTGCACATCACATATATTTATACATCCAGGGAAAAAGTAGAGAAGAACAAAAGAAAAGATAGCACGAAAGAAAAAAAATAAACAATTATAAAGATGTAGATGTCATATCATAACATCCTTCTCAAATAATGAAAAACGTTTTTGTTTACAACATACTTTTTTTGAGAGACATGATTAAGAGAGAAGAAAGAAGAGAGATGAAATGAGAGAAGAAAAACCACATTATAGAAAAAAAAATCTGGTAATGAAAACATACAACAATAGAAAAAAAGAAAAAAACAATTTTTACTATTGTTGTTTTATCTGATACATCATTTGGTTTTCTTGAGGAAGATCGAGCTTGATGACGAAACAGATAATAATGATGTTTATCAAATATATCATCCGGTAGTCTTCGTTCATTTTGTGGGAGGACAGAATTTCGGCCCGGAACTTCGGCCCGGTCCCAAAGTCCGGCGGCGTTTCGGCCCGGGCCGAAATATCACTGGAAATCCGGTCCAGGACGAAATTCATCTCACTGCTATTCATAAACAAAGTCCAACTTCAATGAATAGTTAGCGCATTTCGTAGTGCTGAACAGTACGACATAGTGCTGAGCAGAACGACATAGTGCTGAGCAGTACGACGTAGTGATGAGCAGTACGACATAGTGATGAGCAGTACGACGTAGTGATGAGCAGTACGACGTGGTGCTGAGCAGTACGACGTAGTGCTGAGCAGTACGACGTAGTGCTGA
>CAJNOP010004128.1:0-11124 GCA_905250075.1 Rotaria sp. Silwood1 | reverse complement strand
GAATTTTTTTTATCAAATAAATGTTTGTTTCTTAGTAAAAACTTAACTCTAGCTATCAAATTTAGTAATATTATTTAAATAATAAACGATTTTCGTATTTAACTTCATCTAAACAACTTCGATAACAAGCCCTCACTTTATTGAAGTTATAACTTCGATACGACATATATATATAGTGATGGCTCGCTATATGAAATCAAAGAATAGAAGAAGACAAATGAGATATAACAACAATAATGACTATTGTCAATCCGTCACAGTAAGTGCTTCTTATTGGCGATAGTAAATGCAATCGAAACCAAATTTTTCGTTGTCCGATATTTACTTCTTCTATAAATAACCAATGCAGATGTTGTTCCGCGAATTTGACATCCAAAGTAAAATAATGTCATAATTTCTCTCACAAAAAGAGTTTTTTTCATATTAGGTAGCAGTTTCTTTATTTTATTAAAGAAAAGCCATAGATACACAATAGTGGTCAAAAAGAAAATTTTTGTCTCCGTATGTATTGATCATTATAGCGTATGCTTGGTATACAGTTGCGAATGCTTTGATTGTTCATTTTATCTTTATTTCATTTCTTTCAATTTCAACATGGATGATGGTTTTGAGATTACAAGTCTTTGATTTTCACATGTCTGGGCACCACAACGGAAATCAAAACAACATTTTGGTAAGTCAAAACAAATTTCTATCAAAAAGATTTAATCTCAATACACTGAAAGCTTGAATTTGAGTAGAGAAAATATTGTCGGAATGAAATGAAATTTCAGTTATCGTCAATATAGAAACTTCAAAATTATTCGTACTAGTTTCAAACTTTTCATCAGTGAAGAATCGTACCGAATCTTAGATATTTATCGAATTTAAGAAAACAAAGCACAATAATTCATTTGGTTTTTACAAAACAAACGAAATAATTCAATACAAATTATAAAAATAGCCGTTTCCCCCATAATCTACAATTTCATTTCTGTAAAAGTAATGAAAATCCACAAACTCGGCGTTTTTATTGATACATTTAAGTTTTCATTCTTTTTCAGCAATTATTCTTTAGGTTAGGATATAATACGCACTAATAACAAGAATGATCTCCCTGTTTATGATAACATACATATTGAGGATTAAGGATGAATTATTCTTCAATACTGACGATTCAAGCAGTTATACTAGAACATTATCATCAACCTGGCCAGTTGCCGAATTTTTGTTAACGTGTTTCGTTTTATATAAGATCACACGATTATAAATATGACTATTTTCATAATAGAACACTTGATTAGTGATTAGTCTTCGAATTTATCACTGTCTTGGTCAGTATGAAATTTGATTTTCTTTATGTTAATAAGAGTTTAAATGTTTAACAAGGTGGATGAAATTGACGCCCGATACATACTCACTTAAGGCAAATCTCTCTTATTTATATCGGTGAAGACAGAACAAGAGAAGTAAATTGTCTAAGAATCACACCACATACAGAGAGTCAGAATTTATTCAGTAAAATAGGTTATATAACGAATTAATAATAGAAAGTCAATTTTTCATGAAAATTATTAGAAATACTTGTTTATATATTGACAATGGATATTTTCTCCTTTTGTCTTTTCATCTCTTGGTAACACGAAGACTTCTTCAATTGTGCAATATTTATGTAGACTAATAGCTCTCCGTTTATAAGAAAAATTACATATTAATTAATATAGAAGAATTCATCTTATTTACACATGAATTTTATTTAACTTATTGTGTAAATAGAAAAATAGAGTGATGAGTGTAGGCTGTGCATGCAGAGAATATTCATACAAACATTCAAACCTTTCAATACTGATAGATTAATGATAATTTTTATGATTAAAATGAACATTGTTGAATAATATGTGTAGCTACTGTATCTTTGTCAGCGATAGAAGTCACTTTAATTAAAATATGTGTTTTTAGTGTGAATACATTATTTGTCATATATGTAGCGTATGACTATTGCATTCCTGATCTTTACAACTAATAACAATCGGTCTTTGCTGAGAGGTGTCCCGAAGATTCAAAGATTGGATGGATCGATCCTTATTGCGAGAATTCATGAGCAAAAAAACGAAGAAAATCGTTCAGTTTCACTGAGGACAAGCGAAAATTTTCTAAAGTTGATAAATAGTGTTGCACTTGCAATGAATGCCGATGCAAGATATGAGAAACAAAAATAGTCCGATTGGATTGTGTCGGAAACTCGATACTAGAAACTCTATTTTTCATTTCGTCTTTGAGAAATCTGCGGTGATTATATATGGTGTGCTGTATACTTCTTAACTTATCATTTAACCCTTTGAGAACGGAAGTTTTTCCTCTAAAAAAAAAAGGGGCTCTGCAATCAATTTATGGTATTTAACTCAAAATGAATACATAAAAACCTTATGATAAACAAAACAACACAACTTTGTTCATCTTTTAAACAAAATGTTTGCTTGAAATTAAAACATTCAATTTTAGATCTAACTGGTTCTTGTTTTGTATTACTAATAAGTATATTTTCTTGGCGTCTTTTTTTTTCAGACAAATGTATTTCATTATCAAAATCAAGAAAAGATTATGATGCTGCTAGTTTAAGCTTGTTTTCAAAAGAAAGTCTTGCAAGATTTATTAACTTCCCACCAGAGTAGAGAGACTTCGTCACTCATGCTATGAAATTTAAATGTAGTAATTTATTTTGAGTAAAGATATGAACCGTTGCTACTGCGACATGAAAAAAAAGAACGTAGAGTGTTGAGGATTTTGCTGCATCTAGAATCAATTATCAGGGATGTTCTTATCTAGCTTCTTTTTCCCTAGATATGCTAAAATCATTTTCTCTTTGTTTTCATATCAAAGTTTCTATCTGAGCTAACTGAATGTATGGCAAAATCGAAAATAACTTTGCTTTGTCAATGAGAACAGGAATGGCTATACATAGAATAACTATAGAAATTAAGAGTCTTTTCAAATATTCTCGAAAGACGATACATCAAGCAAAGAAAGAGAAATCATGCCATGATGTCATTGTATAGTAGCAGAAAAGATAAAAAAAACATCTGAAAAAGATCTAGATGACAGAACCAAATACATAAAAGATATTGTTGAAATGAAAAATGAGGTAACTTGTGACTTTTATTGCCTTTGAAAGTCTCATGGTTTAATATAAATAAAACGACGTATTCTTTATCGAAAAAGAAAACCGGTAGTAAAACATATGTGGGCAATGTCCGTAATGCGTTAACTTTGATGAAGTTGTGAACATCGTAAAAGAAAGAAAGAAAAGTAGATGATATCGATATTTCTTAATATACAATGTGAAATAATATTAACTATTTATGTGCTGTTATTTTATCTTCTTGTGTTTACTCATTTATAAAGGTTATTTCTCAATAAAAATTTAGAATTTTTAATTTGTATTTCAAACGTTCGATAAATTATTTATTTGCATTGATACACTTTACTTGATTATTTATCAAGCATTGTGATTATTAGTATATTAACTACTGGAAATTTTTCACATTACCCTGTAAATTCTCTCAGCAAATAATCAGAATGAACAGTTTATCGACTGAAAAATCTATTGCATTTATAGTCTTAATTAAATATTACTCAAATTTTATAAAAAAATATATACTTGACCATTAATTTTCCTTATTTTTTTTTCCTGAATTAAAAAAAAACAAAGGTTCGAAGTTCTCATGCATATTGTAACGCATTAACATAAACAATTATCAATAAGTGACACGACCATTTTTTGATTTAGAATAATATTAGTTGAATGATTATCTTCTAAAGAGATGAGAATCTTAGCTAATATATATATTCTAATTTTCAATGAATAATAAATACAGTATTTTTCGAATAGTTTCAAGGATAATTGATGAATCTAATAAAATCATAATTAAATTATTAATATGTTCAATTTTTCATTAGCATTAAAATTCATTGAAAACTGTCAAAAAAAAACAAAGAATTCTACTGATTGTTCGAAAATCGAATATTTATTTATGTCAATAGATTCTATCTAAATACAATGAATAAATGGAATAGAACGTTTTTCAATGCAAAGAAAAAACATTTAACCAAAAAGTAATCGATTATAAATAATGTTAAAAACAACAATGAAAAGTTTTCAAATGAACATTTAATCTAACATATTGACTGAGGACAAGATTTTCATATCGACTACTAACATTATCTATTCAATTCAATTTTATATTACATTATCATTTTTTTTTGAAAATAATTATTTCTTATTCAGTTTTCCATGCCACCCATAATCTTTTGATTATACATGAGAATTCATTCCATAAATATTTTTGACATAGGAACAAAATTTAATTTGATATATTCTCGTCTTTTTTCAAATTAAATATTAATAATTCATTCGAAGTGTGCATCTAAAAGATTTTTTCTTTTCTTCAATAACCATCAATATTCATCCTAACCTTTTTTTTCAAACATAAAATCTCTTCATATAAAAGTTATCAATATCTCCTTTACTTCAATATACGATTTATATTTACTTCTACTATATTATTGTTTATTATAACTATTTAAATAATATATTGAGAGACTTTGTCAAGAAACAATACAAGATTCTGTTAAGAATATTTTTTAGTCTTAATTTTCACTCATGAGTTGAAATTGAAAACTGTAAGTCTATCATTATATTAAAGATCGAATTATTATTACGTACATTGCTGTGAGAACAGTGCCATATATGCTTCTTTGTATCGATGTAATCTAGTATTTGTTTATAACTAATCAATTTTTCTTTAATTGATCTAGAATTTTATTTTAAATAGTTTTCCTGCATTCATTGCAGAAAAAAAAAATAGTTTAATAGTCATAAGAATTTGTCTATTCGATTATTCATACTGACCATATATCAGGCTAATCAATTAAATAGCTAGAATATTCGAAATACAATACTAAATGATCTGGAAATCTAAAATTCAACTATTATTATTTAAATAAAAAAAAGAAAAACAAAAAATGATATGATATTATTGATCACCATTCTTGTATATTCTAAATGTCTGAAATATATTTCTATTAATCAATATGAAATAATTAATAAGAATAATTATTTAAATAAAATCAATTCAATCAAACATCACAAAAGTCTCAGTTTATTGGGAATTATTTATCATTCATTATGAGCATCAGTCGGCCCTTCCAATTCATCTTTGACTTATGATGATGATGATGATAATGATAATTCCTACAGATAGATTCGAACTCATATCCTTTCTTTTTTCAAACAAATTTTATCTTAGTTATTTGCAAGTACCAAAACCATTCAACTAAATATTGACAATCAATATACTTACGAATAAACTCTATATCTCTCAATAGCATATATCATTTGTATATAGATGCTAAAAAAAGAAACAAAGATGAACACTCTTGTTCATCCTAATATGATCTCATCATTGAGCTACTAAAAATCATCATAAAATAAATCATATAGAGAATTATACAAATAAATTTTGAAGAGAAAGAGAATGAAATGAACAAACACAAATAACAATTGATGAGACAGACGAGATTTTGTGTATATCGTCGACATTTGTATGGTTTTGCAAAGAAACAAAAAAAAAAACAATCATTGTCTTCTAAGGAAAAACACATAGACATAGATAATAAGTAATCATTTTCGTTGTTCTCTGTACATATAACATTAGAACAAGACGAAGAGAAGAATAATAAATCAATCATGCCTACAAATAATGATAAAAAAAAGAAAAAGAAAAAAAAAAACAAAGTGTTCTTCAATTCCAATGATGACTTACAAAACATCATGGATTTTTTTTTTAATAAGTTTTTTTTTTTTTTAAAAAAAAAAAAAAACTTTCTCTTTTCTATGCTTTTGCTTACCTTAAAAAGAAGGTGCAGTTGATGAACTGCTACCATTTGTCGTGTTTGTTGATCCCATTCCATTTGCTCCACTATTCCATTGTTGTGCATAAGCTGCCCAAGGATTACTAGCAGACATCATCATAGCAGCAGCAGCAGCGGCTTGTGCTGCAGCAGCATTTGGATTAGTTGACGATGAATTTGTTGTATTTGTATTTGATGTTGATGTTGACGATGAACCAGACTAAAACAATCATGTCAAATAATGCAATTAGTTTGTTTACTTATTGTTGTGAGAATGTTACACTTGTATAGTACTGTTTCTTTTTTTTCTAAAGTGAATGTCGTCGTTCAGAAAAATTGATTGATGAATTTCGATTTAAAATTTTGCATAGAGATAGAAATTATCGAGATGAATTTATTATGAAACTTTCAAGTCTATTAATTTACTTCGTATTTTGAAATACGAGTAATGTAAAAAGATAGAAATAATGACAATGTTTAAAAAACTTTTACAATAAACTTTTCTTGATAAGACTTGTCTCTATGTAAAGTTTTAAGTTGCAATTCGACAATCAAATTTTTCTATTTAGAATATTCATAAGTAAATTTTATATAGTATGAACTCAAAAGCAATGTATTAGTTAGAAGACTTCTCTCTTAAGTCAAATGCAACATATAATAGAATCACTAAAAAATTTTATGAACAACATAGATGAGAAAAAACAAACAATCATCAATGCCAATAATTTCATTACCTCTTTCATTTGTTGCATGATTTGATCAGCAATATCATTTTGTCCAATTGATCTATAATATTCTATCCATTGTTGACTATAATCAGGTTGTCCAGTAGTTGGATTAATTACTAAAATAGATATTAGTTTAATATTCAAAAAAAAAAAAAATCAATACAAACCAGGTGTTGTCGGATTATTATTAGTATTTGTAGCTGTAGAATCTGTTGCTTTTGTTGTTGTGGTACTTGTTGATGTACCTGAAGAAGTAGCTCCTGTCATACTTGCTTGCATCATATTATAATAACTCATTGATTGATAATAAGCTAACCAAGCTGGATCCATTTGTGGCATTCCTGATGCATCTGTAGTTGATGATGAATTATTAGTTGATGTACTATTATCATAAGGATTCACTAATAGATTACATTAAAAAAAAAAATCAACTATTTCTTTTTTGTTTTGTTTTAAATTTATTACTTTGAGGCCATTGTCCATAAGCATTTGCCCATTGACTATAAGGATCACTTGCATTAGCTCCATTAGCATCATGTGCATATGGATCATTATTTCCACTCCATGAATCAACTGTATTTGCACCAACTAATGGTAAATTAAATTGTTGTTGAAATTGTAATGGTGTTAACATATCACCAGGACCACCGGGACTATTAATAATTTTTTCATACATTAATTGTTGTGCAGCAACTATTTGTTCAGGTGTACCACGTAATTTAAATAATCTATCCGATGAATTTCCAATAGCAGGTACATAAGTTTTATCAAGTTCAACAAAAGCACCTGATCTTCGATTTATTTCTTTAATACTTTCACCACCTTAAATTAAAATATAAAATTCTATAAATTAAAAAATAATATTTTAATATACAAACCTTTGCCAATTATAATTCCTGCTTTATCATGTGGTGCATGATAATTTGCTTCATTACATGGACCACTCATCGGTGTACCACCAGCCTAATAGAACACACAGACACAAAAATAAAAATAAAATCATTTTCTTATAAAAATCATAATTTACTCGTGAACCATAATCATTAAATGATGTTGTATTAGTTGAATTTGTATGAAAACGATTTGGTACTGGTAAACCACCTGATTTTGCTAATGAATCAAGTATATATTGTTTAGCACGCTTAAAATAGAATAAAAAACAAAAAATTCTTTATAAAAATTATATTATTAATTTTCTATTACTTCAACTTTATCAGCTTCGCCTGTCATTTTTAATGGTTTATGTTCAATACCATCAATTTCCGATGTATCTTGAGCAACATACATTTTAACACCAAATTCTTCTGATACACGTTTAATATTTTCTCCACCTTTACCAATAACTAATCCACATTTAGCTGATGGTAACATAACATCAATAGATTTAATATTTGTACCACCCATTGAATATGGATTTATACCAATAGGACCACCTTCAGCCATTTTTCCTTTTGCTATTATATCATCCATAATACGTTTAGCACGTTCAATAGCATCTCTTGTACCACATAAATTTGCTAAACGATCTGGTGGATTCGGACCACCAGGAATAGGTTCAGGTCGTGTTTGACATATTTGAACTTTACAACCACTTTCAGCTTGAAGACGAATTATTTGTTCACCACCTTTACCAATAATTAAACCAACAAATTTATCTGGAATTTTATAATCTTCTTGAAATGTTAATTGATTTGATAATGGTAATATTGATGGATCAACTGGTGATGATTTTACACCTAATTGTGAATTAATTTGTTGTGCAACTTGTTGAGCACGTAAAACAGGTGGTGGAAGATCATTTGTTTGTGTTGGTGATGTAAATGCTGGACGTTTATTTGAATAATCATCATCATTATTTGGTCGTTTTAATGATGGATTTCCAGAAGAATTTGGTGCGGCTGCAGTTATTTTTTGTGCTACTTGTCGAGCACGTTCAAGAGCATCTTGAAAAGCAGATGGATTATTGATCATATTTTCTTAACGAATTCTTTTTCTTTCTTTTTTTTGCACTATCAATGATTGATACAAATATTCATTGTTTTAGTTTATATAGCAGCCATTAATCTAGTTCGTCTGATTTTGTATGTTTTTTTATTTTTAAATGCATAGATGTCTAAGAAAAAAATAAATCTAATAATCTCTTGATTAGAGAGGTTTGTTACCATGGTAACAGAATGAATCAATGGAGAATGGAACAAAAAAAAGAGTTTATTTTAGTTGAAATGTAATAAGAAGCAACAAAAAAAAGAAAAAAATAAAATAATGAGCGGTGGAGATACAGTTCGTGAACAATTTTCTGCCTTACAAAAACAACAAAAAGAACGATTGAATCAATTAAAAGAAAAATCCAATAAGAAAAAAGTATCAACTGTTGATGTTAGTGTATTTTATTTTTTGATTTAATTCTATTTATATGTATAATTTTTTTTTCTTTTTTTTGTTTAAAAAATATGTAGGCAAGTGTTTCAATGAATCTTGAAGTGGATTCAGGTCCATTTCCATTAGAAGAGGTTTGTAAATTAATATTATTTTATTAACAAATGATATCATGTATTAAGAATATACTGAAAACAAGAGCAGAATGGAAGTTAGCTTTTTTTTGTAAAATTTTGAAGAACATTTCTATATAAGAAAATAAACTGAATAAATCAATTGAAATAATTGAAGATTATATTATATGAACAACTTTTGATATTCTCAGTTCATCATAATATAGTGAATTTAAAAAAAAACAAAAACTTTGTAATAGGTTAGGTTTTGTATATTCTTTATTAAGTGTATGTGATTATTCATTTGTATTTTTGACTTAGATGATCATGTCATGCAAACTACGACTCTTTTTTAGTCTTGCATTATATAAATATTATTTAAATTTTAGAAAAATGATAAGTTTCAGTCGAAGGTGCACTCAAATCATATGTACCAGAGGTCCAAACAGGCCACGTTTTTTAGGTCTGCACGGCCTGTCAAGTTTTTCGAGCGAGTGCAATAATGATGACAGACTAGAAACCAGAGGCCCAATCAGGGTACTATGACTATTGCTCAATCGGATCCTGACCTGCCTGCCATAGGCATCACCTATAGTTTACAGACTAGTGCATGTCAGAGGTCCAAGTAATTTTTGGTTTGTCGGCCTGTCACTTGCACTAGTCTGAAAACCATAGGTGATGCCTATGGCAGGCGGGTCAGGATCAGGTTGAGCAATAGTTCTAGTGCCCTGTTTGTACCTCTGGTTTTTAGTCTGTCGTCATTATTGTACTCGCTCGAAATACTTGACAGGCCGTGCAGGCCTAAAAAATGTGGCCTGTTTGAACCTCTGATATGTACTAACAACATCAGTTGCTTTCGCTTAGTTTTCAAATTTACTGTACATAAACGTTAATATTCAGACATATTATTCAATCATACATAACATTATGCAAGAATGAGAGTAGCATGTGAAAAATGAAGATATACCGTATGAAATGCATTTGTAGATAATTTTGCTTTTGAACGATTATTGATATTCAGGAGATAGAATGTTCAACAAAGGAAAAATTCATAGGAAATTTTTAAAACAATGACTACAGTGTTCTTGGATAGATTGTTAATTACTTTTTGAACTTATCTGAGCTATTTCTCTGAAATGCTAAGAGACATTGGTTTCAATGAAAAATTGACGACATGAATTTCTTTCATGACGTGTTATGTAAGAAAAAAACAAGAAAACTGTATATTTGAACAGGTAGAGTCTTTTCTAAAAAGTTTTGTTTTTGTATACGGGAGGAGGAGAGATCAAAAACTACGATATTAACTCGAACGTCCTTTATTAATGGAAATATTTTATTAGATTTTTTTTTTGAATCATTTTACATTAGAATAATATGAGTTTATGTCTATTTAATATGATAGAATTATTTGTTTAGAATAATAATGTCATTGCTTCGATTATTGCTGGTCAACAAGAAAATTTAAATGAACAAATTCGAGTAAGAAATTTCTCGTTTTTTTTTTAATTTTATTATCTATTTATTTATTTATTCATTAAAGGAATTACGTGATGAAAATGGTCGTCTTCGAAAACTTTTAGCTGAAAAAGATTACGAAATTGGTTATTTACGTCGTATTCAAGAAGAAGAACGTCAAGCATTTATAGGTAAAGTAAGTGTCTGTTGTTATTGTTTGATTTAATCTAGAAAAAAAATGTTTTTTTTTTTTTTGTTTTCTTTTTTAAGGTTCTAATACAGTTGGTGGTGATGCAATAGCAACTAAAGTTGTTGAATTATCAAAAAAGAATCGAGAATTATCTGCTGAATTAGAAAGTGAAAGAGCAAAACTAAAAAAATTATCAATTAAATGTAAAGAACTTGAATCAATAGTAAATAATAAAAACATATGTTTATCATTTTTTTAAATAAATTAATTGTTTTTTTTTTTATTTTGATACTAGAATAATAAAACACAAGGTGATGTACGACGATCTTCAATTAATGTTGATGAAGTAAGTTTTAATTAATTTTTGAAAAAA
>CAJNOP010004127.1:0-11126 GCA_905250075.1 Rotaria sp. Silwood1 | reverse complement strand
ATAGCAGAAATATTATTCTTGAGGACAAGGGCAATAGACAGGGAAAGATGAGCACATAGATAGAAAGATCCATATCGTTTATTTTTCATCAAAACGGATAGTTTAAACGGTTTATCCTTTTTTGTGAAGTTTTTAATAATTCGTTTATTAAATTGACATTTTGAGCCTTGAAAAGATAGAGTGCAACTGAAAAAAGATAATTTTAATATGCTACAATATATTGGACTAGATGGCACCACAATTTTTCCTATTAGTGAATTTCTTTAACGACTAAATATTTTTGTGACGCATCTTCAATAAAGAATCTAAATCAAAATCCAAATGGAAACAGTCGATGTGGTTGGTGTAGGTGGCTTGAGAGAACTCACAATAATAAGAAGATGCAGTCTTGACTACAATACAACGTTTTTCTAAGCGCTTAACATTAGTCATCCATTTTGATAGGAAAAAAACTAAGAAGAAGAACTGCGGTAAAGCGAACGATTTACCATGCTTAACTGGTGGTTTTTGAGCGATCTGCACAACATCGGATATAGTAATAAAGGTATAAGTATAAGAGAATTGAGTATAGATCGAAGCATGTAGTCAACACTATAAAATGATGAGCATATAGTTATGGGAACATAGATATGCATGCATAAGTTATAAGTATATAACTGAAAGGGTATACGTGTAAGCGTATAGGTTTAACTATGTAATCATATGGATAAAGGAATAAGCTTATAGGCAAAAGGCTACCGGTATCAGGATAAGTCTTATGATATAGAGTTCAGGATTGATATGAAACATTTCTTCTATTTGCTAAAAGGGGTTCTCTGTGAAAGTCTTGTTCGAAACTTTTTCTGTAGCTTTCTAGAATAGGCTTGATACGCAATTAAAAAGAATTTTCACGTTTATTCGCCCGAAGATCCTTGTTGGTATGAAAAAGGCCCTTTTTTAGAGTATATTCTCCCAATTTTCAATTAATCAAGTTTTTCAGAAATCTGAAGTAATTTTCAGGATTTGAGAAAGGATTTTGGGGTTTTAAATGCCTCGACATAAGGTGGAACTTACTCTTCTAAGATTTTCAGCGCAAGATCCTGAAAACTAGACATATTTTCATGTAAATAGACTAATTAAAGTTCCTACTTTTCGAAAACTTAAATAATCAATGCAGTCTTCTATTGCGTGAAGGGGGTTACAGATAATCCGTACTCATTATCGTGATATTATAGGAACGCCTTCTCCCGTTTTTCACAGTAATGCAATTTCAGTTTTTCTGTGTCGGTACTCATCAAATAAATAGATAAAAATTCTAAAATATCAAGATTCTAAATGCCTGAATGATTTGCAGTATTATAATAGTGCTAGTTACTAGATCTAATTGAAGAGTAGCAACATTCTTATATTATTGCTAATTTATGACATTCTATGATGTAAGGGTGTGAGTCTGAATGATAATTTTCTCTTCACCCACACGCACCCACACCCAAACCGTCTTTCGAAAGTTACATCATACAAACATGTGAGTATTTGTTAGTCTTGTCATGTTAATGTTGGCTTTCTTTATCTGGAACATGTCGTAAATCAGCAGCCGATGGTGAGATCCAGAGTCAATTATTCAGGGTCATACCTTCTGATACTTGCTCGATGCGTTTGCATTGTATTGCTTGTTTAGATACTATGTATCTGAACACACTCAACCGAAATTAGAGCAAAGTTCTTATGATCTTTGAACATAAACTGACATTTACAAACATTGCAGAGACTAGCGAATAAAGATTAAACATGTTCATTATGATAACAAAAAATCCATCTTCACGACACTATCCAAATCGACAGCTTCCATGGCCGGAACCGTAGTGGGATCGGGTGTGCGTGTAGCTGTGGCTGAACGTAATGGTGTGCAGGGTGGGTCTTTCTGTATGATACAACAACATCTCCATAAACATCCGTCCACACTCACACCCTACATTTGTTCGTACTAAAGACTCGTCTTTTAGCTGCATTGCTGTACTCACTAACAGAAACTTATACGATCAAAAAGTGAGCTCTTGTCCTACCCATCCAGGTAGATTCTGAGGTCCTTGAAAAAAACGATCAATTTAGGTGCTTCATCTGGCCTCAGGTCTCTTCTCCAAAATCGATCGTTTCAGATTGAACATGTTCCAATGGTGTCCATAAATGTTGCGGACAAATTATCAAGAAAATAGGCCGATTTCATCACCGCAACAAAAAATTGTGTTCGACTGTTTTCGTTGACGACAAATGAATGCAAAACACAAACATGCATTTGAATGGATTACATTTTTATTTCTCCAAACAAACGAACAAAATTACTCCTAATGATTGAGCTCTAGTGCGCACGAAAGACGTGATCAATAGAAACAAAACAGCGAAGTTGTTCTTTCAGTGTTATTCGAAACCTTTCTTCAATCGAAGTACGTTAACGAACTAATAATAACATTCTTCATTCCTCGCGCGAGCTCAGTTCTCTTCTGTTGAGTGAGCACACCATCGACAACGATTCACTTTTGCTTTGTCAGTCAGTAAGACGCTGTTCTCTTTCATTTCAACCGAAGCATTATGCAAAAAGTCTGTCGTCATTTGATGCAAGATATACATTTTCATCCATCGTTGTTTTTAGCCGGCTAAAAAGACAAAACGAACGAATGTGAATTTGAAGAAGGTTCCATCTGTGCAAAGCACGACGACTAGGTGATTCGATTTCGATTGCAAAAGCCAATTTAACTTGTCTCATATAGATTGAGTACAAAATGCAAACTAGCTCTGGGATGTTCATTGATCTTGTTACTGTTGACGCCTGTGGCGATTACTGTTCCATTGCTTCTATTTGCTAATCAAAGTAACAGTTTCGTTGAAGACACCATTAGAAATTGTATGTTAATCAGATAATCCTAATATCAACACATTATAGTCTCGTTATTTTGTCAATCAGAATCTCCGAAATAAACATTTGTTAATAGATAGACAAAATCAATATCCGACCTGTCCATTTGTAACGGAATAAGGATTTTTCACTTTCTATTTTCAATATTTCAGCGAAACGAAGCCAGATAAAGCTGAAGTTTTCAGAATATATTTAAGTTGAGTTGCTCTACATATCCACAAAGTTTCATTAGAGTTAAAGCTTCCTCCACAATTTCAGGATTTAAATATAGGTCCGTAGCGGAATAACCCAAAATGATCTTGAGTTTGAGTGTTATGTGAAGAACTGAAAAATTCAGCACAAATAAAACTGCGAACCAAAAACTTTCTTTAGGGAACTTATAGCTTCGATGACAGACTATAAAAAGGCAAAAAGAAAATTTGAAAAATAAAAACGCTTCGTGACGAAATAACGCTTTTTGAAATGCAAATATGTTCATCAACGTTTATTTCTTTAGAAAGTTAACTATAGTTTCCTTGAAATGAACGAATTGATAACATCTCTGAAAGAATAATTAAGAAAATGTCTCACATCATCCGTCTGACAATGTAAAAATTATATAATGAAAGCATGATTTTCACTTTTTTCTGACTTTGCCGAAATAGGTGGATCGTCATGTGGACAGGTCGTACCATGATTTCACAGTAAAATCTTTGAAAAGAACCGCCTCAGCAACCAACGAGAAGAGAAACGTGCAACTCGAAGTTGTGAAATAGATGAATTGAGAAAAAGAAAAGCACTGGTTATCTCTTTTTTTTGTTCTTTTCATAATCCAATTCCAACCGAAAAATGTTCTCATCATTCTCTTTCTTTTCTCTTGATTTTGTTCGATCACAAAAGATCTTCCATCTATCAAAAGTCAATCGAAGTCATTTGATTCGATTGACGCAGTTCTTTGGTCTTGAATAGTGTCTCTGTCGTGACGTGGCACAGAGATAGAAAGGACGGGGGTGGATATGCTAGCAAAATCGGCCCTATTTGAAATTTGTACCCCTTTTCTCTATTATTCTAATAGACACCAGCACCATTTTTTGTGCAAATATAGTTCTTGATATACCCTAAAAAGTTGCAAGACACAAGGATTTGAAATGCTTGGGCAATACCTTTTCATAAAGCCACAACGTATTGGGTATAGAAATACCATTGTGGCTTTATGAAAAGGTATTGCCCAAGCATTTCGAACCCTCATCCTTTTACAATTTTTTAGAGCATGCTAAGAGCTATCTATGCGCAAAAAATGCCGCCGGTGTCTATTCGAATAATAGAGAAAAGGGGTACACATTTCAAATAGGGCCGATTTTGCTAGCATATCCACCCCCGTCCGTTGCTCTATCTTTGGGAACGATTTTGTCGTCTACCGCGATCGTCGCAATTATCGTTCCTTGTATGATTCTTCTTCCTAGAAAAAGCGTAGCGAACATGGACAGTCTATTCCGCTGGATAAACGATATTCAATTAAGGAAGGATCATTTGAAGTAATCTTCGGTAAAATCGACGATTATCTCTGGACTATTTCGGTTGCGAATAAAACAAAACTAGTCTCGACAACGAGGTCGAATGCTCAATTCCTTGACAAAAAGGATATGATAAAGTATTGAGATTAAACGGAGACATGTCACTTGTTTGTTATAGCATCTACAAGTTCGACACTTCCCAATGGGTCGTCATTATCAACCTCAACCAGTGCTACGGCAACAACAACATTCAACTCATGTGAGTCATTCCATTTGTTGGTTGATTTCCTTTAAAAAAACTCGCTCCTGTTGCACATTTATTTGCTGAGAATAAGTCTAGGGAGAGGGAAAGCGAACTTCAATTAGAAAAATATATCAATGTATAGAAGCAGTTTAAAGTATCACGATGTATTTCAAAGTATGCGGAGGTAGCTCAAAGTATTTAGAAATACTTTGAATTACGGCAAAGTATTTTAAAGTGTCCTCAACGATCTGAAAATGCATGAAACAAAATCAAATCACGTGGAAAAAATATAGAGTATTTATTATCGGTTGTTTGTTGCATGACACGAAATAAACAATCACTTGATAATTTCGTTATTTTATTCAATAGCAGCCAGCAGATCAAGTCTTTTTGAAGATACTTAATGCTGCCATTTATTTTGACTTTAAATACAACTGTCTTAAAGCTTGATTAATATTATCAACTACTCTTATTCTATTAAAATCTGAATTTGTTGAATTTAATATAGCGTTTTGAAAATCAAATAGAGTTTCCTCAACAGATGGATCTTGTCCATAATTTACAACATTATTATCCTCATTATCCTCGTCTAATCCAAACTCTTCCATTGTGTTATTTGCTGTTCACGAAAAATAATTAACAAGAGAAAAAGAGCAGAATCTTGAAATCTGATTTCCTAGAGTAAGCTTTTAAGAATCAATTAAGCGACACCATCTACGCAAGCGAGAAATATCAGAATTCTGCAATCCTAGAGTTCGACGAATATCATCTGACTCCATAGAATTCCAGGATTCTGGGACTGCGCTCTTTTCCTTTGGCTTTAACTCACATGTCATCATCCACTGCTCCCCCCCCTCCCGCTACAGACATGACAGATACGGCCGACAGAGCACCACAGACAATCATAGATTGTGACAGAAGCCTGAATTCCCATTTTTACAATGTTAACAGCTTCATCGTATTTCACATTTTAATCCCATAGAGATTGCGCTAACAGCTTTTTTTAAATAAATCTTTGAAATGTTTGTGTAATGCTATAATTTGTATTGTTTTTCTCTCGTATACATTGACTTTTTCTACGCTATATTGTTAATTAGCAACGACAAAACGATCTATTGCCTAGTATCTAAATGTGTGCCTACAGCTATATTGAAAAATTGTAAAGTACTTTAAAGTAATCCAAATTGCCTTAAGCTAGTTCAAAGTATGTGCGAAGTACACTCTAAAAAAAATGGTACTCTTGGAAACCTATAGAGGGTTTCAGGATTTGTCACTATATGAAACCCTTTATAGGTTTCCGGGAAAGGGTTTCCGAGCTCTCGGAAACGCTTCAACGCAATCAAAAAACCTCAGAGCCCAGAAACCCAGTTGAGGTTTCCGAGACTTCGAAAATCTTGTATAGGTTTTCTACAGCTACTTACAAAACGATTCACTGACCTATATCTGCCGCCTTATTCTAACACTTTAATCTATATCTATCCCCTTAATCTAACCCCTTATTCTAACTCCTTAATCTATATATAACCCCTTATTCTATCCCCTTAATCTATCACCTTAATCTAACTCCTTATTCTAATCCCTTAATCTATATATATCTCCTGAATCTATCACCTTCATCTAACCCCTTATTCTAACGCCTTATTCTATCTCCTTAATCTATGACATTAATCTATCCCCTTATTCTATCTCCTTAATCTATATATATCCGCTTATTCTGTTCCCTTAATCTATCCCCTTAATCTATCCCTTTAATCTAACCCTTTGTTCTATCCCCTTATTCTATGCCCTTAATCTAACCTCTTATTCTACCCCTTAGTCTAATCCTTAATCTATCCCCTTATTCTATCCGTTTAATCTGACCCCTTATTCTAATTCCTTAATCTATATATATCCCCTTAGTCTATCCCTTAATCCAACCCTTATTCTATTCCTTAATCTATCCCTTATTCTATCCCTCAATCTATTCCATTTTCTATCCCCTTAATCTAACGCCCTATTCTATCCCTTAATCTAACTCTTATTCTATCCCTTAATCTAACTCTTATTCTATCCCTTTATTCTATGCTTTTAATCTAACCCCTTATTCTAACCACTTATTCTAACTCCTTAAACTATACATATCTCCTTATTCTATCCCTTTATTCTATTCCTTAATCTAACCCCTTAATCTCACCCCTTATTCTAACTCCTTAATCTATATATATCACCTTATCCTATCCCCTTAATCTGTAACCTTAATCCAACCCCTTGTTTAACCCCTTATTCTATCCTCTTATTCTATCCCCTTATTCTATCCCCTTAATCTATCCTGTTATTTTATCCCTTAATCTAACCATTATTCTATCCCCTTATTCTATCCTTAATCTATCCCTTTATTCTAACCCTTTAACCTAATCCCTTATTCTAACCCCTTAATCTATATATATCCCTTTAATCTAACCCCTTATTCTAACCCGTTATTCTATCACCTTATTCTAGCCTCTGAATCTGTCCCCTTATTCTATCCCTTAAATCTAACCCCTTATTGTATCCCTTAATCTAGCCCTTATTCTATCCCTAAATCTGACCGCTGATTCTATTCTGTCAATCTAACTCCTTAATCTAACTGCTTATGCTAATCCCTGATCTATGCCCTTAATGTATATCTTTCCGCTTATTCTTAGCCCTTATTCTATTGCCTCATTGTAGCGCGTAATTTAAGTGCTTAATGTATATCTGTCCGCTGATTCTGTGGAATACATATATCCCCTTTATCTGGCTCCTTATTCTATATCTAATGCGTTATTGTATCCCGTTATTGTAACTGCTTATAGCATCGTGTTGGTGTAAGTCGGTAATCTATATGTGTCGAGTGATTGTAACTTCGTAATGTGACTCCTGTATGTCGATTTGAGTTTGATGCTTGTGAAGATGTGGCCTTAGTATAAATATAGAGGAATAGGTCCTTAATGTAAAGTCATGAATTTCGTCAAAGTTCTTGAGTGTTCATGTCTGTTAAAGTGAATATCATGGAACTGGTGATAGTGTCCTAGTGTAGATGAATGTTATTTCCAGAGTCATATTGTCCGCTGTAGTCGTAAAATTTTGAAATCTGTCTAGGAGTTGGGCATGATGTCAATCAAAGTGTTGAATCTTTTGAAAGACGGAGAGATGAACTTAATGAGATCCCTCCAGTGTTCTCGTTGTTCAAATTCACGGTCATGAAGTCAGCTAAATTGGTGGAAATTGGACGTATCCTAAATAGAATGTCATTTATTTAGTCTGTGTCCTGGAGTCTTCATGTCTCGTAAAACAGGCATCCTTCTGTCAGTCTTATTTCTATAGTCTTTATGCCTCCGTGCGAAACACTGAGTGAAAAAGTTAGTCTTAGTCCTGCGTTCTTTCTGTATCTAAAAGTCATAATCACAAAGTCAGTATTAGTCATCGAGTCTGTATGTTTTGTTGAGTAAGAGTCGTAAAGTCAGTCTTGTTTGTTAGAGTCTTGACATCTCTCAAAGCTATCGTCATGAAGTCAGTTAAAGATTTCAAGCTTTCATGTCTCTCAAAGCCATCGCCATGAAGTTAGTGAATGTCATGAGATATTATGTCCTGTCGAACTCAAAGTCACCAACTCAAGTGGATTGCTATAGTGGTGAAAGCTTTTTGTGTACTGAAGTCAAAGTCTTTAATGCAGTCTGGCTTCTGGTTTCCGTATTGCTGTCGAAGGCAGAATGTTGGTGTCTTCAGTTTTGTTACCCGTGAACTGAAATTCTCGTGTTCGCTTTTTTTTGGGTTATTTACCGGATCAGTTGGAAAAAACTATCTTGCGGTATGAAGAAATACATATCTACCGTTTTTCTCAGAACGCTTCCAAGATATTTTATTTTGTTTATGTCTTCAAACAGACAATTCATGAAAACGTCAACTTGTTTTTGAAACGATAGGTCATGACATTCTTTCTAATAGGTGAACGCTGAGATTCTTGTAACTTGTGCTAATAAATTTGAAGAGAGCTAAAAGGAAAGGTGTATGGGAAATTATAGTTTCTCACTGTCCAGAATTTGTTTTTTCCTTTAGCTAAACAACAATTACATTTCGCAGACCTTTCATTCTTTCCGGCTATTTTCGAACTAAAAATGCTCATTTTATTGAGATGATGGTATTCAGAAATGAGTTTTTGTACATATGATTTGATTTAGATAGTAAATATGTTTTTTTTAAAGTGCTTAAATCGGTATGAAAGTGAGAAACTATCACATCTGAGACATCTTTTCTTTTGGCTTACTCCAAATCTATTAGCACAAACCAAGAGGATCTTTTATTTTGACTATCGTACAGAATATCACGACGCATAATTTGACAAAATTTAAGATTTTATGATTTACAGTTGTGGAGATATATGAAGAATAAATGATGTTGCAAACACGTCGAGACATCTAGTATTTGTGTTACATTCTCTCGCAAATGAAGATTTCTTCATGTTTTCCATCATTCTTCTCCTATGAATCTTCTGTATAAATCGGTTGAAAGGATCCTCAAACGGCTGAAACTTGCACTATATTCTGTTGCAATCTGTTGATAAGGATGATAATACCTGTAGTTGTATGAAACATAAATGAATGAAGAAGGAGAAAGACGGCATTCTTTGATTCATCTAGCGATTTAATGCAGCTCTTCGATCCCCACAGGAAAATTTGTCGTAATCTATTCAAGTTTTTAGGTATTGAAAGATGTAAAAACAAGTCGAAATTTTCTCAGGAACAAGGTATTTTCTTTTGAATTCTCAGGATTCTAATGATTTTACACGACAATTCCACATAAATTGAATAAAGCTTATATCATGCATCCCGTGCAATTCCTACACTTCTAAAATAGCGATCGTAACATAAGAATCAAAAAGAAGATATCCGAATGCTATTTCTATGTTTGAGAATACTGGATAGGTTTTCCGAGCTTTTTTTCGGAAACGCAAGGATTTTCTGAAAATTCGAAAACCCTGAAGGGTTTCCAATAGATGTTCGGAAACCATGCTCAATTTTTCGGAAATGCTTCCACCGTTTCTGATGCTCGGAAACCCAAAAAAGTTTTCGATAAAAATTATCGGAAACGCAAAGGTTTTTGAGAAGGTTTTTAAATCAGAGAAGGTTTCCGGGGATAACTTTCGGTTTTCAAAAAGAGTACCAGAGTTTCTGAGAATACGTTTGAGGGTTTGCGGACCTATATTTCGAAAACCCATAGGTTTCCGGATACTCGGAAACCCTGAAGGTATTTTCAGAAACTTAACATGAGTCCGGAAACCTTTGCGGATACGTTCAAGAGTTTTGGAAAGGGGTTTCGGTTTCTGAGAAAACGCTTTTTTTTTAGAGTGTAGCTTAAGTTCGCTCGAAGTACTTTGAAGTAGCGCAAAATAACTGCAAATAGAAAAGTCCGCTTTTCACCCTAGGTATAAATTGTGGATCGTTTTGGTTTAGTCAGTCGCGAAAATGAAGCAGAATATCCATACGTAAATAATGATTCCAATTGATCGTTTGACCTTATCAAAGCCATTGTGTTGTTGTAGGTAGTCTTCGTTGGAATTCCACTGGAGAAACAGTTGCGGGCAATAACAATGGAACAGCAGGATCAACAGCATCTGAATTGAGTAGACCCCGGGGGATTTTCATTGATCGAAATAATTTCTTATACATAGCAGATAATTTCAATCATCGTATTCAACGATGGGGTCCAAATGATACGTCAGGCACCACTGTTGCTGGTAGCGCGAGTGGGACTCTCGGATGGACCGCGAGTTTACTCAATTATCCCACTTCAATTTATGTTGACTCGTCGTTGAATATGTACATTTTTGATATGTGGAATTTGCGTATTCTTCAATGGTTAAACGGCGCAAGTGGAGAATCTATTATTGCAGGCACTGGAGTTCAGGGTAACACATTAAGTTCATTTGATCAGGCTTTTAGTATGGCTGTGGATATGAGCAACAACCAAATTTATCTGGCCGACCTGATGAATAACAGAATCATGCTTTGAACTTTTTTTAGCAGCGCCAGCTCGTTGATAATTCATCTGAGTGGACTTGTTGGAGTCACAACAGATGCGTCTGGCAATATCTACGCAACGAGTAATACAGCAAATACAGTTACTCGTTATCCGCAAGGTTCAACCAGTGGTACAGTTATGGTTTCAAGCGGTTTAACCTACCCATGGGGTCTTCGATTTGATACGTATGGCAACTTATACGTAGTTGATGATGGTAGTGGAACAATCGTCATGTTTTGCGCTGGTTTTACGGCCGGTTCAGTTGGCACTATTGTTGCAAGTGGACTCAATCAGCCACTTGATGTTGCTTTTGATTCCAACATGAATATGTACGTCTGTGAATATGGAAATAATCGAATAGTGAAGTTTACCAAAGTACCTTAGCACTATTACGCAAGTGAAGTTCATTGCGTACCGAACTGATTGTGTTTTATCACATCAAAGCTTGTTTTCTACGATTCTTCTCGTTCTATCGGAATTT
>CAJNOP010004126.1:0-10279 GCA_905250075.1 Rotaria sp. Silwood1 | reverse complement strand
ACACCCACACCCCAGCCACACCCACACCCACACCTCACCCACACCCATACCCACACCCATACCCACACCCACACCCACACCCATACCCATACCCACACCCATACCCACACCCACACCCATACCCACACCCACACCCACACCCCTTATCCAATATTTGTATACTTGCACGTTTTGTGGAAGAATTATATTTGATAGTTCGTAGATTGTTATATATTATATTGAACAAAATAGAATTACAAGAAGAATATGTCAAAGATATTGTTTTTGACACTCATAAATAGATATATTTTTTCTCTTACAATTCATCAAATTAAATAACAATAAATAAAATATTTTACTCTTTGGTAAAGAAAACGATGACAAAGCGTTCTGATACTTTTTCAATTTCGAATTCGTCTGTTCACAAACAACAGTATTTATTTGTTGTACTTCATCATATTTGTATGGATTGGTCTGAGCTTGACAAATTCTTCTTCGATGATTGCTAATATGAAACTTATCAACCAAAAAAGTCATTTTGTTTCTATAAAAAAAGCTCTTAAATATAGAATAGAATGACAATATAGTTACAAGGCATCTGTTCGGGTTGTGCTTCGAATTTGACTGTTTTGAAGTCGATTCCGAAATGTCAGTAATAAACCACACGCATTATCATAAATTAAATATTTTGGCAATGATCTGGAATAGGAAAAGATTAATTTGTTCTTAATATCAATTCTGTATAGATAATTCTCACTTACACTATTGGTGAAAGACGATCAATTGTAGTAAATAGGTGATGGAGCACTCGTATTGGTGATTCACATCTATACAATTCATCGAAATTTACAATGATACCACAGTTGTACATAGTTAATATTATTCCATAGGATGTTTGACGATTCGAGTAGCGATCAGTTCTATTAAAATGTAAAATACTATATATATTTGTACATGTATCTTTACCTTGAAACATTACAATCAACAACATCATAATCGTCTTTGTCAGTTGAACCATGTACTGATTGAATATTTTCAAGATGAATATGTTTTGGACAATATTCTGTATTTGTCCAATAACCTGGATGTTGTTTATCTCTAATCATTTCAGGACGAACACCACAACCCCATTCAATATCACCTGAAACATACATAAAAATGAAGGTCTTAAATATTTTAAAACAATTTACCAAGCTCTTCCGAATGAATCAACTCTCGTGCAAACTGGCAAACAAATCGATCAGGCTTTTGAAACCCATCTATAACAATGGCTTTACAACATTGACTGCCACAATCAAATTTCAACAAATGATTCGACCAGAATAATGTAAAATCACGTTCCAATTGAGGCAATTGACTAGTGAAAAAACAATTTCGTTGATCACGATCACTAATATTTAATGGAATTTCCATTTCTTCATTTGTTGACAAGAAGAATTTTAATAATGAAGACGAATAAATCAACCATATATTTTCAAATAATCGACGTTCCAACATTGGCTGGTTTTTTATTTCCGAATTATTTTTACCAAAATGCTGTAATGATAATGATGTAATTGTGCCATTATATGCTTCACAAAAATTTTCAAATCCAGCATACTAGAATAAAATTTGATGATAAAAATAGTTTTTAAAAAGTAAAAGATGGATTGAATTAATTGTAAGATGGATACATGAAAGAGTTATAATTTCCCATAAAATATTTTCAACTTACCATATTGATTAAGTCTGAGGCGTAGCGTAATAAAATATCGATACTAAGAACACATTTACCGCCGAAATTAATGTATTTTTGATTGTATAAGGACTTCCGAATGACAAAACGTCTTGAACTTTTGACATAACTATTTGTATAATATTCGATAAGACAACAACGAGCCGAATAAATGACTCCATTATCAACACGATCCATGAGAAAAACATGAACTTTTTCTTTGAAATACAGTTTTAATGGCTGTTGACAATTCAAACAAACCAACGTGAATGGCTTTATAGTATGCGAAGATGCTAATGTAAGAAAATGATGATCCTTGGAATAGTTGTTTATGATCTGATTGGCGTTTTCTAATGAAAATGGAGTTGAGGAGATCTGATCTGATTTTAATAAGTTTAAAATGGATCGTATCAACACGGAATCATATTTAACGTTATACGTCAGTTGAATCATATTGGATATATCATCATACTTGGTTGAAATAATTTCATCCAGCTTACTATCAAGACAATAAATCAAATTTAAATGTTTCATTGGTATTTTTCGATTCAATGAAATAAGAAATATTTCATTGTCATCAATATTATTGATGTTAGTAGTAGAATACATCTGAAAGTAAAGAGAAAAAAACATTTATAAGACCTCTTCATCCATTAGATTAAATGATATGACTGACTGTATCCTTACTCAAAAAAGATCTGTTGACTAACAAATATTGATTTCAAATTCTTTTATCGTTCACCAATATGCATTTAATAATTAAAAATAGTTCAACATATACATAAAAATACGCATAAATAGTTACAAATATACAACAATCATTACTTTCCACTGTTAGCGCAAATGAAAAAAGCAAACACAAATTAGATGTCAGTGGCATAAAATCGAAAAACTAAACTTCGAAATATCTTGACATAGAACTGAGCGATCAACTAAAACAAAACTCAGTTGAAAAATAGGCTATTGTTCATAAAGTACAGGAAATATATATGAATGACTTTCACGATAATAAAATCATATTTTTGTTCTTATTATTTGCTTAATAGTCGTTTATATTTGGAACTTATTTTTTTATTTAATATGAAATATGCTACGTAGTAAAATGAAAGTTAAAAACGTAACTCTTCGTTAATTATACTAAAAATGTCATACATATCTATGCAACTATTTTTCTCTTCTGGGAAAATACTTTTCTTCAAATCACTGGATTTTGATTTTTTAAGGTTGGAAACTGCAACAAATGGAACTAAAATTCAACTGTAAATACAAATTTATGATTGACCGAACGATAAAAATCAATATATGACTTATTATCTTGACAACTAGTCATCTATATCTAGTGATTACTATCTACAATTCATAACCTTTGTTCAGAAAAATTAGACTAAGAAAATAAATACCAATAATACATTGGTTAATTTACAAGTTCTATGTTACAACATCCAGAAATAAAAGTTTGTTCGATTTATCCCATTGACATCTATTACAAGAAAACAAGATTAATGGTCATTTTTTTTCTTCTTCGATTTCATTCGTTGTTCTTGATACTCTCTTCCTTTACCAGTAAACTCACGGCGTCTTTTTGTGTTTGAAATACAATATTCAACTTCGTCTTCAACAGTCGTTTGTTCGTTGGCTTCTACCACTGGCACTATGAATAATAACACTATAATGTGTAAGGTATAAGAAAAGGTATACACTCACAATTTTCTTTATCAACACGATGATTATCATGTGGAGAATCGAATAATTGACGATAACGTTCTTTTGCCGGTTGCACAATATTATCTTCATTCACCATTATCTTGAGATCATTGTAGGGTTTTTGTTTCAAAATTGACATTCCATGTGGTGTCAAATAGGTGCTGTTTTTGGTATCAACTAAAAAATTTGTATGCATTATCAATAATTCAAAATATATGTCGCTTCCTTTTCATATTTTCCGATTATTTTTGTTTCTTTTTATAGATCTCAACTGTTTCTAAAATTTCTGATCAGATTTCTATGAAATCTGCTGGCTTTTCATTAATTACATTGTGCATATAGTATCCAGTTATAAAAATATAATTCTTCTCTCAATATAAATTAGTTGAACAATTATCAATGGTATCTTAACTAAAGATTCGAAAAAAAAATAAAAAGAAATGTGACACATCGTTCTCATCCAGTAGTGTCAAACTCGAAAGTTGAATTCAACTATTCAACTATTGCTTCCACTTTTCGACTATGCAACCATTCAATTCAACTATTCAATTTTTCAATTATTCTCTACCCTCTCCTCTCCTTATGAAATTTTGCCCTCACCCTCAGCTGCCCCTGTGGGATTTTGGACCCTTCCTGTGGAATTTTACCTTCCCCTCAAGTATTGCGAATAGTTGAATAATTGAGTAGTTCAATTCGACGTTCAAGTTTGACAAATATGTTTTAATTTATTTAAATGGAAACAGAAAGTTTCTTTCTGAACATATAAAAAGAATCATTCCTTATGTCTAACTATTTATCAATTTTAAACACAATAAACTTACTGGTTTTTAATGTTTCATAATACACGTTAATATCAAAAATTCCAAATTTAGCCAATGTGAGAGAAAAATCAACCAACTGTGATTTGTTTTGTGGAATTTTTTTCATATAAGATTCATAGTAGGAAGATTTGTTTGCCAACATTTTTGTTTCAATTGATAATAGCTCATTTTCAATTAATAAATTACAAGCTTTATGTACATCAACCATGTTTGTTTTGCATATTTTATTTAATTT
Organism: Rotaria sp. Silwood1; assembly: GCA_905250075.1. Lineage (NCBI taxonomy): Eukaryota > Metazoa > Rotifera > Eurotatoria > Philodinida > Philodinidae > Rotaria > Rotaria sp. Silwood1. The sequence continues at coordinate 5,826 of CAJNOP010004126.1, read as the reverse complement.
TGTACTAGACAAAATAATAGAATCTGATAACAAGATTCTTTTACATAATATTTTCATATTTTCTGGTATTACATAATCATTCGACGTTGTAAATCTTCTTGAAGTTTCGGTTGAAGAAACTATAATTCAGAGAGACAATATGTGTTATGTAATATTCCTATATTTTACTTGTTTTATTTTGATCTGTAGTTGGATCAATCATTGTTACATGAGTTGCACCGACGAGATCAGCTACTCGTTCGGTTACATCAGATAGGCAATCATGAATGATATTTTCATGAAGTTGATTATCACCTAATATTCTTTTATTATTTCCCATTAACACTTCTAAATACAACTTGAAATCATCGTAAAAATAAAATGTAGAATATCTCACCATTACAACTTTCAATTACTGATGAAATATTCATGTGTTGAAACATATTAGCTGATTCACTTGTGTTCAAACATGTTGTTTGTAAATCAATTGTATCATGAGTAAAAGAATCAACAATATCTTGAAAAGCATCTAATGAATGGAAATAAAAGATAGATGAATTCTTCATGTTTAAAGTGTTATTACTTGCAGAATATACTATATGTTCGACTTGTTGCATTTCTTTTGTAGATGAACGAGTTGTTGATTCTAAAAATATGAAAAAAAAAGCAATTCCATAATACATTACTACCGTGAAAAGTAGACAGAGGCGAATTTAATTTATTTCGTTCTTAGAATTTTCACATTATGTTTTAAGTGTATTCATTTAGTGCTACGATATCCTTGTTAATAGAAGATAAATACGAATAAAATTCTCATTTTTCTCTGAATCTACTTGTTTTTCTGCAAGGTAAGTGATTATTTGGCCCCTGTATTTCACACACTAATGTTTCATTTATATTTATTTTTTGTTATAAAGGCATAACAACTCTGTATTAACACTTCTTATCTCATGGAATAATGAAAAATGAGATGCATTTTGATTAGTTTTCTTTGTCTCAAAATATATTTATTAGAAATAATCAAAAGTTAAAACGTTTTGCGAAAAACAAGTCGTATTTTATCCAACCTTCAGATATAATATTTAAGTGTAAAACCTATTCAACTGTCGAAATAATCGAGTTTTCCATTTGTTGAAAAAAATGTATAAAAGCAATTTCTTTTGTGGAACTCACGTATTTTTCGAAGAAAATAGTGAGTGTAAGTTTTAAGTTCGAGGTTTCACGGCTCTCGCTCCTCCTCTCCATTACAGACACCTCCCATTACGGACCTTAGTAACCAGAATTAAATAATGGATAAATAAATAAATAAACATATATGTAGTAGTTTCATTTGCCATCTAATTCAAAGCTTATAATAAAAAAAATATAGAATTAAGACAAAAAAAAATTGTGAAAAATGAAAAATACTGGGCGAATAGCAACAACGAAAACGAAAAATAAGGGCGCCTGTCAGAAAATTAAAAAATTTAGAAATTCTTGATTTTATACTTCCTATATTTCATATTAGTATAATGAAACTGACGAACATACGTGAGTTCCACATTTCAGCCCTAAATGGGCTGCACTAACAAGCTTCTTTTAAAAATATCTTCTGTATTTTCTAGAAAACTTCGAGACTAATTACTGGTAAAAATATTTTACCTGAACTGTTTTGTTGAAAAGCAGAACTATGGATTTTCCGTCGTAATTGTTCAATCCATGATCTTTGTGCTAACAATATACGTTTACTTTCTTCAGTTAATGATGACTTTTGATCAATGCCATCTTCATAGTAATCAATATATTTTTCTAATTCAAGTTGATAGTTGATATTTAATTCATTTTGAAAATATCGAATTTGTTCATCATTTGTTGGTTCAGGTAAGAGCTTGATCCAGCTTTCAATCAATCGAGATCCAACTTTCACAAATTTACCACGCTTGAGCAAATGTTTTTTTTCCAAATTTAAAAGAATTTGTTTAACATCAATATTATCACGTTTATGATCTAAAAAAAGAAGTTAATAATACTAGTGAATCTGGATGATTAAATAGTCTTCTTACTATGAAAAATACCATTATAGGTGATATCATTCATTGAAAAGCAGTTAATAGGATGTTGAATAATTTTTAATTCATTAATTGTAGCTTTTTTGTTGTCAATTGAATCAGTACAAAATAGTTGGATTGATTGAGGTAGTAAAAGTTTATGAAAAAAATGAACTGCAGCTTTTGCTGCCGATAGTTCAATTTTCATCGATTGTAATGGTGCTTTCTTTACACTAGTTATTTGGACTTCGTCCAAATTCTTCAAATCAATGCCATCAGGATAAGCAGGTTCATCATCAACTTCGCTGCAATGAAAAAAATATTTTGTACATGTTTTTTTTTGATAGAAAGATTTTCAATGTTTTCTCGACAATACGAAGAATTAGAAAAAACCCTGCATGCTGCTTATTGTCATAAACTCGAGATCTTTACCTCCACCGAACTCTAAATTTTTCGATTTGTTATAAACGTAACAACATTATTATAATGAGTTTACACAGGTATATTTGTCATTGTATGAAAAACTAAGAGAGTTATGCAGCTAATTTTTTTCATTAATCAGCTCCTTATGTCCCTTCTTTTATTATTCGATGTAAGCACTACTGATCTTCTCCCTATTTTTTGTGTTCAAACCAGAAGGTTCAACTGTCTATACGAAACAAGTTCCATCTTTTACTCGACTGCTATCAGTAAAAGATGATAAATATATAGCTTTCTATTCAAAGTATTGCTAAATAGTCGGAACAGTTTTAATAAGACTTTCGTACTCAATTTTATGCAAGCAAACAAAACAGAAAATTTTGCTAATAATATGGCATAGTATTGAATAACTAAAAGACAATTTTGGTGATTGACCACTATGAATTCTCTTAAGCGTAGAACATTGTATACTATAGATTATGGCAATCGTGGGTTTAAAAGTTTTTATTTTAAAAAACAACATCCTCTATGATTTGTTACATTTTGTACTTACGTAAAGCTGTTATTTGAATAAAAAACAGTAGAAATATTGGTTTTGATTTCATTTAATGTATTTTTTTGAATTTTGTTAAATTGAATCGATTTAATCGGTTCTAAAACTTTTAATGTATCAAAGATGTTTTGAAAAATAACAGCAATTCGTTCAATAAGATCAGCACCACGTCGTTGACATGCTTCTACAACAAAAAGTCTATTTATTGAAAAGCTTGAAATCAAGTAGTTACCAGCACGTTTATTTGGAGGAATATTAAAGAAACCTTCACCTAATGCACGATTAGATCGCATGTTGGATAAAATTGGCCGAAGATACGTAGTTTAATGCCTCATCACTATATTCATAAATACGAGTACCAATAAGCATTCTTGTTATATATAAGTATTCCAATGAAGGTAGTTGATTGTTAAATGATGAAATTTCGTGAACGAAATTTTTTTTTCCGATGGTCCAGTACAAAAAACGTTCGTAGAGGCCTAAAGATAAAGTCTCATAGTTAAAAAAATACATATTAAATGTAAATTTATTACCATTAGTTTGATAAGAACCGTAAAAGTATTCAAGCAAGGACGGCCATTTGTCGCCTGTTGTTGGAATTAAAGTTGTCAAGCTTCTATCCCGAATTTCTTTGTAGTATGTCATTGTAGATCTTTGCATTATGTATATGCCGTTGAAGGCTGATATAAAGGTCGGATGTGCCTCGCTTGCCTTGGGCGAATTTGGATCAAAAAACGCAAAATCGGTTAATGGACGATCTTCGTCCGATGATAGAAATTTCTGAAAAAAAAGCAAAATATAGATCTATTCAATACTTCACCCACAACAATTTTTACTGATGATGATTCAAGTTCAACAAGAAGTTTAGCTGCAGTTAAACTTTCAATACAAGTTGAGTGGAATTTATTGTTAGAATCAGTAAATTGTTCTTTGAAATAACGTTCCAGGAAGTCAAATGCTTCTCTTATTGGTTTAATATAACCCGACTTGTTTGACACTAAATTGAAAAAGTTGAGCTTAATATCAATACAAAAATATAAAGAGATTTACCTGAATCACCTCGAAGAATTCCATACAGTTTAACGGTAATATAATCAGATTTTTCTTTGTCAAATAATTTTGTTTCACAAGACCTTCAATGATATTAAAACATAATTAAAAGTTATCGTTAGCAACGTCAAAACCTACCAATGCATAAAGGTGATCATAAAACACCAAAATAATGTTAATTCATTTAATCTTCGACTTCGATAATTTGTAAAAATCGATAGGAGATATGATTCATTTGTAAAGAAATCTTCCAATTTATGAGAAGAAGTTAACATTTCACAATACTCAGCATTGCATGTATCAATATCGTTTAATTGTTTTAACCAATCGGCTTTTTTTGCCATGAGAAAAATGCTTCGAATTCAATGATCTAAAATGAAAAATACTAACTGAATGAGAAACATATGCACAACTTTAATCAAATCGATCCAAAAAATATTCTAGCAAGTATCTCAGTAAAATTGCTCCTACGATGAATTTTTGCGTTTTATCAATAAGCACTAAATTATAAAATATATAGGATGAAAAAGTATTCACGTACGTAATGATATATATAGCATTTCCCATGTCAGACGGATTATATCACGGTCATTGTCACATTCGTCAGTCGTCGCTCATCTTAGTCAAATTAAATTGACCGCCACCATTGCCATTGCTCTTTTTCTGATTCAATGTCTGTTTACATAAGAGTGGGCTGCTATGACGATCACTCTTCTAGTCTTACGATATAAAATCGGTCACTAATGTAATGCACCACATTGAGGGTTATGTTGTTTTCTGTTCCATTGACGCAAGCATGTGGGAGAAACATTAACTCCCGTCCATCCCATATCCCGTGACCTTTTGTTCCGCGTCCCGTCCCCCATACTTATTTTTTTCTCTCGGGATGGGATTGATCCCATGTTCTATCAGGCCCTGGTTCGAATGAAGCGAGAAAAAGAATAGATAGTTACCAGACGTGACATAAATCATAAGAATCATAACCATAGCTTTCTATAGAGTTTCAACTTGTCCAATTCCATGTGTAAATACCATAAATAAAAATATAATATCAATAAATATATACGTATAAAGCTGAAACTTGGTTACATTTAATGTTCAGCTGATATAAATAAAAAAAAATAAAATTAACAAATATATATGAATGTAAACTCTATAAAATTTGCATTTGTTATAGTTCTTACATAAATGGCCTAAATAAAAAGATAAAATAACCATATATGTATTAAATATAAATTTGTTACATTTAATGTTCAAATGATATAAATAAAAGAAATAGATAGATACATACATAATTTGAATTTATTAAATTTATTGTTCCAAAAGCCTAAACAAAATAAATAAATATGTAGATAGAATGTTCAATTTGTTAGATTTAATGTCTAAATAATATAAATAAAAAAAATAATATAAATGAATAGATACATATGTTGGTAAGCTGTCTGCAGATCGATGAATAATGCTTTCATTCATCAATTGGGTGCTCACTGATGCATTTGACCTATAGATAAGTTTCGATGAGTTTTACTTGAGAATTTCTTAATAAAAAAAAAAGCTCGCAATTTAACGCTGAATAGAACGTACTATATCGTTTTTAGGCAAGCATTTTCAAGAATCTTTTTGCAGTGAAATATTTTTCAATAGTAAAGCTGAACAGTAGAGATCTATATCATTTCTTACTTTTTGTTTATATTCTTTCGTTTCTCAAACAATTCAAATTGCTCATCTTTAAGAATATATTCTTAATCTTGGCGTAATGAGGTCATTACACCAAAACAACTCAAACTGCTCAACTTT
>CAJNOP010004125.1:0-11132 GCA_905250075.1 Rotaria sp. Silwood1 | reverse complement strand
ATGACAATGGCGTAAATGTTAATATGAAAATACCTTTATCAAAAGACGCAAATGATCGGAGATATACGATAAAACCAGCGTCACTGAGAATTAATCCGGTTATTCCTCCTTTTTCGATCAACTCGTTGATGCATATGCGCAGAACGACAACTTTTTGTTCTTTCTACACATATTATGTAAAACACATTAGGATGGCTTTTTCTCTGTGATAAGTATATATGCGCTCGCACTCTCGAGCAAATAGTGATGATTTAGTCATACCCCTCTGTTTGAAGCAAATGTTATATTGTATAACATTATCCTACTGACGCTGCTGTCTTATGAAGCACAATTGGATTTTTCCAACAGAATGAAACAAGCATGGCAGTTTGCACTGATTCAAATATATGAATCCATGCTTCATACACGTGGAGCACAACTGAGTTCAACAAATGCTATAAACTTTCGCCAAATTTCAACGAAGTGCGATTCTAGAACAACCAAAGAGGAAAAAGCAAATTTCAAGACTTCAAGATTCTGAAAGATTCCAAGAGATCTTAAAAGATTTCAAAGGACTCCAATTAAAGAAAATCTACATACTCTAATAAATCTTTTCTTGAGAGCCTGTTCATGGAGAGAGATTTGTGTAATACAAAATGAGTTTGTGATTATGTTTTCATGCCGTCGTCCAACTATGTAGTCACATATTTTTATGTATGGATACAATCTTTAAGTTGCAATGAAGTTGATAACCTGGATTTCTCTTTGATAGAACTCATAATTTCTCTGAAATACTATGCATCTACTGAGAAATCAAAGAGATAAACGTCGCGCAACTTATTACAGACTAAAATTGTTTGACTAAACTCGCGTTTCGATTAGATTGTTTTCGAAAAACTGCTCCGACAACCGTTTTGCAAAGAGACCGTACCTTTCTATTTTCCGTTGACATTTATTGAAAAAACTTTGATGAACGGCACGCATCTATTGTGCGCCAATATTCTTCAATATCGGTAATCTGGACTCCCTAATTTCCTTTCTAACTGATATTTAACTTTAAGCGTTTCATTTGTCTCGTGCAACAAATTTTTATTAGTTCAAAGAAATCAATCAAAATACACTTGGTATTCTCATGGTGACTATTAAATGTGTATTATTAAAAGAATAGCACTAAAAAGCTTAATGCAGTAGGATCGATGTTTTAGGGTGTATAATAGCAATATAATTCACAAGTATGTGATATTAGTGCTTAGAAGGTCTATAATAGCAACCTTGGTTTTTATAGCCCATCCAGGGAAATCGGATATTTGTAAAAGATCTGTTTCTTTCGATGTTTGAAGCATTATAAAATTGTTGTTGCTTAGTTTCTCTGAAAACAATAGAGGGCATTATTTTCTTTAACCTATATGATCTACCCGCATAAATGTTGTTGTAGGCAGTAAAGATCTGATAATGATCTATTTCAGCAATTCAATCGAGGGACTGGATACAGATATAGTTGTCAGAATTGTTGAACTCTAGGGCCCAAAATTTAATCTACAGTGTGGTAATCACCCAATCAAGTGGTGTACTTCTTTTAAATACCTTGGTTATTGGATTAGTCCCAAACTTGGTTGGTCCACTATGATCAATAAATCCGTGATGAAAATACGACAAAGAATAGGTTTGATTAATTCCTGTCGCATTCATGGTTCAACTTCTAGAGACTTGCGCAGGGTACTATTCTCTTCTTATGTATTACCGATCTTTACGTGGCTTTTCACTATTTTTCCTCTTTTCTCTGAATGTCAGCGGTCATTCTTATCAAAATTATATTACATCTGCCTTAAACGAGTGCTACATATACAACATTGGCCAAACTTCTTTTTCTCATTCGTTCTAAATGAAGTCTCTCTCGAAAATAGATGTACGCGATATTGGTCTAAGTAGTTAAGAGCACTTGACTCCTCAAAAGATGGCGATCTGCTTTTAGAACAGCTTATTCTTAATTCACATAGAAAAAGCTGGCTTAGTGGCAGGCTGAGAGTAATGAGACTCCGTCGTTCGAGAAGATTTGTCGACCACGATTCAGTCTTACAGAAGTGCCTATCCTGGTATGATGATAATCCTCATCCTGACACGATAGCACAGTTCCCCTATGATGATATCGAAATACTAAAAGCTTATCCCGAAACATTCTAACTATGTTTTTCTCCAGGAACTTGCTATTTCTTTAATCGTGTTTGTTTAACTTTTGTTATATCGCACTTCTTTTCTTTTTCTCCTTCCGTCATCTCTTATTCGGCATGCAATTTTATCTCGCGCGATCATTTTTCTCTCAGTCGTTTCTACTCTTTCTCTTTCTGATTGTATTCTATTCGATTCATTCTCTAATGTCTTGTTTCTCTTATATTTTCGACTTCTTCCCCTTTTTTATTTTATTTCTGGCTGTAAGATCGAGAAACTTTTTGTACTGATAGGCCTTCCTAGACACCAGTTCTTCTATTCGATTGGCGTAAATAAAAAAAAAATTGTTGAACTCTTCAGACGTACACATGCACAACCACACACCTAGACCCACATTTATAGTCAAACTAGAGCTGAAAAGTATTATTCAGAAAAATTTTAAAATATTTATTATCAGTTCAATAAATCATATACTGAACAAGTACTTTTATTTTCTAAGAGCAAATATAATAGCAGCTATGATAAAAAATCCTAAACTCCATGAACTAGCGTTGACAAAACCAAACCATACTTTAAAATGTGTAAATGACCAACCTAAATATTGAATCAAATATTATTTTTTATTAACATAAGAAAAAGAACTAAGTACTTCTCGTAGCAATACATCGCATTGCTTCGACAGTATGTGTTAATGGAGTAAAATTACTTATAAATCGCATTAATGATGGCATACCTTCGAGTGGCCACATTATACCTTTAATTTTCAATTATTTATCAGTAAAGAAAACCAGAAAAGTATAATAAAAAAAGAAATAAACCTGAACAAATTAATACAGGGAAAATACTTCCAAGTGCCACTTGCATTGCTTCCATTTCTTCATCACACATGGAAGATATTAGAAGACCTTTTGAAAAAACGAAAACTTAATTTATTCTAAATTAAAAAAGAAGCTACTCTTTATTTTTACCATAACTCATACCGCAAATTCCTTGAAGAAAAATGATTCCTGCTGCTAAGAAAATTGAACCTTTAATTTCAATCTTAATACAAAAATAAAATCATACGAAAAAAAAGAACGACAACCAACTTTAAATATATAATCAATAAAAACAAGTAATAATATAATTTGAATAATTTGTATAAAAAATTTAACAATTATATGTGCAAACATAATTTCAATTGTTGTAACACCGGCAATCCAACAATGTTCTAAAAGACCTTCTTTTTTCTCAATAACAAATATTAATCCTGTTAAACCAATAGCCAAAAAAATATTATTGATACCATCATTCCTGGTTCAGCAAAGTTTATAAATTTAGGAGTAAGACTTCCATAAACAGGATTTTCTATTATAATTGGTGGATCAACTATAGATGGATCAATTCCTAGATTGGATAATGTTTCTTTTAAAAATAATTCTGTACTACTCATTAGAGCATCTTGCATTGTTAATAATACTTGTTGATCTTAATATAGAATAAATTTATTTATATTCGTACTTTTTTTCTCGAAATTAGTTCTTATAGTTTTCAATATGAGTTGTATAATGACATCGATTTTACCCTAGTGAATGTACTCATCCAGCGAGTACGACTTACCAGCATGAGTACTCAAATTACTCGAGCAAGTACTCTCAAAAATTCATGAGTATGTAGAATGAACGAGTACTCAAATACGTACTCATACGAATCTTTTACTACAGATCTACTCATAGGCAAAATCCTGAGTACTCATTGTAGTACTCGTCGTTTTTTTTTCTGAAAAGACTCAATAGACAGAATGCAATGCGTAAGGACGAAAAGGACGTCGTGCGCTGACTTTCTATGGACGGTAAGTTCATAATTTTAACAGAATCATTTCCTTCTGTGACTGGAGTGTTGCAGAGAAGCGGACTTGTACAGAGCCTACGAAGCTTGCTGGACCGCAACTTCAAATGGTCTAGTTGCTACTAAATTTAAGAAGTGAATGGTTGTAGCACTCAACTACAATACACTGCCACATAAGTAGAGATGTGTAGTACTCATATACTCGAAACTTATCGTGAGTGCGACCGACGAGTACTCAAAAGTCCCGAGTACTCATGAGTACTCGTGGCAGTTTCTAGCATGAGTACTTTTTGAGTATTCTCTAGGTGAGTACTTCCACCAGGGTTGTTGTTAAATTAAAATTTTTTTTTTGAAATGCACAAAATGGAACATAACTACGTTTGAAATATATATAGAATACAAATCTTCTTCTGTACAAAGTTGGATATAATATTATTCCAAGGAGATAGCGCCATAATTTCAAATAGAAGACATATTGAATTTTGTATCAAATGAAAGCTTCTCCAAAATATGGTTTATGGAAACTAAATATTAAAGATTACAAAAACATTTTTATCTCGAGATTCAGAAATGTTATACTTTTTTTTTGTGTTGAAAATTTGAAGTACAAATAACAGAAAAATGAGATAAAATTTAGAGTTTGTTATGCTCTACAAAATCATGCACATCAGAAAAATTTGAAGATGAATATTTTGAAATCTTTATAGTGGGAAAAATAATAAAAAAGGCGATTTTTTTCCGGAAAATCGACTGTTCTTTTGCCATATAAAAAACATGAAAATTTTAAAGATTTTTCAAATACGCATTCGAATTTCTTAACATATAGAAGCTCTATCGAACTATCTAAAAGTATCCAAGAAAAGTATAAAATTTCTGAATTGTAATATAAAAATGTTTTTGTAAACTTCACTATAGTATATTACATTTTTGTCAGACTTTCATTTTATGTAAGATTTATTATATTTTCTATTTAAAATTCTAGAATTATTTCAGACTCCATTAGTTGAGAAAGTCACTTACTCGTCATGTCAAGATAAAGATGAAGTGATGATTCATTTCGAGTAGTTGGATCTGTCTGAAAATCTATTAATCTTTAAAATATAATAAAAATTAATTAAAATTCAATATAAATTAAAATTAATACGAACTTATTTTTAATTGCTTGTGTAAAATTCTCTTGAATGGCAATTAGACCCCAATATTGTCCTTGTTTAACAAGATCCATTGCTTTATTAAAATCATTAAATGATGTCTTTTATTTTTAAATAAAATCAATTATAATTAAAAATAAGAAACAAATTATTTTAACATACAATATCAATTTGTTGAGGATTTATTTTATTTAAAATTTGTAAACTTAAATTTCCTGTTTGAAATCCATGTATTGATTCACCATTATAAAGAGCCATTGAAATATGTTCAGCATCACCTAAATATCATATTTTAAATAATTTAAAATTAATTAAACTTACGACCAATACAAAGACAAAAAAGTGAAATTTGAATAACAGGAATTAGAAATTGAAATATCAACAAACTAAAAAAAAATCAATATTTATCATTAAAACAAATACGAGAAGAAAAAATAAACTAATTTTACCTAAGATTTCGTTTAATTAATATTAAATCTTTCATTATTAATGCATAAATTTTATGTATATGAGGAAATTTAAAATAATCAATAACTATTTATTTTACACATATTGATTAAACATTAATGAATATATATTTTTTATTATTTTCTATACTTACAATTTTTTCGTGAGGTTTTTTTCCTGTTAACTGTTCCCAGAAGACTTTGAACAGTTGTATCAGCAACATAAGTTGAATCTATATATTGATCATCAATACTATTGGATACATCGGTATCGCGATCACCATCGATATTATTCATTGATGTTTGTTGTTGAATACGATTTTGATCTTCATAACATAATCGAAGAAAAACATTTTCTAAACTCTAAAAAAACAAAAATCATCTGATCGAATTGAGTAAGTTTTTAATAGATTTGTTAACAAACAATTTCATTATAATGATGTAAAAGATTATTTGGTTCATCTTCAGCTAATATTCTTCCACTTCTCATAAGTCCAACCTAAATAAAAATTTCTTTTAATAGTTCATAAATAAAAAACAAAAACGAGAAAATTTTCAACTCGATTAGCTTTTCTTGCTTCTTCAATATAATGAGTTGTTATCATTATTGTTGTTTTACTTGTTTCTGATAAATATATAAGATGGTGCCAAATTCTTTAACAAAACAAAAAATTCAATTACAAATAAAATAAAAATTTTCAATAATGAACTTTTCTCGAAGTAATGGATCAACTCCAACAGTTGGTTCATCAAGTATTAATAGTTTTGGTTGTTGAAGAAGAGCACATGCTAATGAAACACGACGTTGTTGACCACCACTTAAATATAAAAAAACAATAAATATAAGAACATTTCTATTAAAAATTAAAAATAGAACCTTAATTGTGAAACTCGCTTTGTTTTTGAAGGTAAATCAAGAAATGAAATAAGAAATTCTTCTCGAGATAAAATATCTCTTCGTTTCATATTATGAAGACGACCAAAGTGATGAAGCATTTCTGATATTGAAAAATTTTTATAAAGTGCTGTTTCTTGTGGCATATAACCAACATCTCGACCAGGAATTTTATGTTCATATGTACCTGGTCTTTTACCAAAAACAATTATTTCACCTTTATTTAATTCTAAACGTCCAACAATACATCGTAAAAGTGTTGTTTTTCCACATCCTGATGGACCTAATAAACCATATCTACATTTAAATATTTATTATTATTCTTTTTTTTTTGTTTTGATAATTAAATAATATACATGCTTCCTGTTGGAACATTAACATTTACACCATGTAAAACTGTTATTGATTTCCACCAATAACCATATTTTTTCCATGCATCATCAACGCAAACAGCTAAATCAGTTGATTCATTCTCAAAGAAAATAAAAAAATATAATAAGCTTTTAATTTTTCTTTCAATTTATTTAAAATAAATCTCAGAGCAAAAATAAAAAGTACATTTTCGCTTACCATCATTAAACATTTGAATACAACTGCTGAAATACGACAACCGACTATTTTTTTTTTACATATACAGAACAGATAAAAAGAAACATAAAGCCATAGAAGAACGACCTTTCTTTTCTTACACATGTACATTTTTTTTTTCTTCAACAAAATAGCTGCCTAAGAAATTAAACAATCAAACATTTCACGTTTACTATTCACGAATCCGAATGAATGGGACGAAAAAATCTTTTTCTTTGTTCTTTTATCATTTTATTTTTACATCAATGATTCAATTCATTGACAAGCATAGCTCAGACACGTGTACTCGATGAAACGAAAAAATCCATAATGTACAACAAGGTATGTTTCCTTTCTTACAACAACGTGACAAATAATAGACAAAACAAAAATCCTTCAACAGTGTTAGAACTCAATAACAATTTATTTTAATGTTGAATCGATAATTTCAACACTCTGAAAAACGTGGATGTGGAGAATATCTTCATGAACATATATTCACACTCTTTTTCCATAAATACTTAATTGTTGATCGATTGATTTCCATCACAACATATTGTTTTATATCATAGAGAAAAAAAGTTCTTATGAAACTTTATACTCGTTAACAAACATTTTATCTCAATGAGAAAAAAAATAAAGATAAATATAATCAGTAACCATGTAAATATTATGTTTGACCATTTCTGATACTAGACTTGTTTTTCAACAAGCTTTCTGTGTAAGAGCAAATATATAAAACAAAACATCTTGCTCTTATTATAAAGTAGTATAGAACTAATATAAATAGTCATCGACTGCATATTTAACATACATTATTATAAAACTTCTTCATATTCGTTCTTATGATGAGTACTATAAAAAAGGACGTCCGTAATTACTTTAAACTAGATTGTTTAATAGCAAGATCGTATGTTATACTTCGTCAATTATTTAAAAAACGTTATTCTCTATTCAACAGCGGTCAAATATGGGATGATTCATCAACTTGCGGAAATAATTATTTAACTAATGTTATTGCAAAAAATAAGAAATTTAATTTGACCAAAGTTCAAACAATATCTATTGCTAATGGTGATTCAAATCAATGGGATATAACGACACTTACTTCTCTTCTTCTCAATGCTGATCGTCCGAAAACATTGAGTCAAACTCAAATACAAGAACTCGATCATGAAGATTTACTTTTAAAACAATTAAGAGATATTAGAAATAAGTTAGCTCATCATGCATCTAAATCTATAGATGATGCTGAATTTAATCAACTCTGGACTGATGTGACAAATATTCTAATAGCATTTGGTGAATGTGACTCTGAATTAGACAAATTCAAAGATGATAGTGTGTTTGAAGTCCGTACTCAATTGATCAATGAAGAAAACGTTAAAGAAGCATCACGTCTGAATACACTTGGTACACAAGCTCATAAAGATGGAAAATTATCCAATGCTATTGCATTATTTACGAAAGCAACCGTTTTATCGGGTGTATTAGATCATGATCGTGCAATTTTCTATTCGAATATGTCATCTAGTCGTCTTGCATTGTATGAAAAACAGAAGAATGATACTGCAACCATCTTTGAAATACATGATTCAAGAGATCAACGATATCTTGCACTTCAAGATGCAAAACAGGCTCGCAATCTTTGGCCAACATGGTGGAAAGGTCATTTTCGCGTTGGAAAAGTATATACTACTTTAAATGAACATGATAAAGCTGTTAATTCATTCGAACGAGCATTAGCTCTTGAACCTACAAAAGATGAAATACGAAAAGCATTAGATGAAAGTCGTCATATACTTGGTCGACAAATGCGTTATGAACACCTTGATCCAAGATTTAGTCCACGAACGGTTCATGAGCAATTAGATGCATTACAACAAACAGTGGGAATAAATCCAGAAAATCTGCGCATGTTACATAGCTTAGTAGAGGCAACAGATTCAGCTGCAGCTGATGTTCTCAAAGGATATAAATATGAGCATGGAGATATTGATGTTAAACAAGATTATGAACAAGCTGCTAAATATTATGCGAAAGCCGCAGGTCAAGGGAGTGCAGCAGGGATGTATAATCTAGCTCGATTAACCAATCTTGGTTTAGGCGTTAAAAAAGATCATGATATGGCTCTTAAATTATTTGAACAAGCTGCTGCACAACCGTCACAGCATCCTAAATTTAAAGATCGTCCGAACATTGGTGTAGCTGAAGCTGAAAATGCTCTAGGGCTTCATTATTCTGAAGGTGTTGGAGCTCATAAGAATCCAGCATATGGTGCTAGTTGGTATCAGCGTGCTGTCGAACATGGTAATGCTGAGGCAGCAAATAGTCTGGCATTAATGTACCAAGTTGGCAAGGGCGTTGAGAAGGATCTTGAAAAAGCCGAACAATTGTTTACATTATCTGCTAGAAGAGGTGATCCGAATGCGATGATAAATTTAGCTGAATTCCTACTCGATAAAAATGACTTCGTTATGGCAGAAACATGGTTTAATCGAGCATGCGAATCCGGTAGCGTTCTTGCTCAAATGAAACGTACTGATTTTGAGACGACTTTAAGAGAGAAAAAACAACTGATGGCTAGTTTTCCATCCAATATTGTGCCAATGGTCAATGCAATGAAAAATGTATGGGATTCTCTAAAAACATCAAAATCCATTTATGAACTGTCTAAAGAACAATCCAAATATGATTACGATGTTCTAAGCAAATATGCAAATCAAGGTTCAAGAACTGCTCAAAGATTATGCAACGCACTAGAACATTTCTATATAGCATTGACAATACTAATCGAGTCTGACATGTTGACTGAACAACAAGAAGATACATTAGTGCATGAACTTTCAGAATGCTATCGTCTGGAAGATATTGTTGCACAATTTCCTAACTTAAAAACACGTGAAAAAGTTGGAAAAATCGTTGATCAAGTACTTCGTCGATGCAAAGCAATGCCTGGTTATCCTGCATCACAGCTAGATGAAGATGCTCGAATCTGTTACGCTTCACTACACATGGATTCACATGAATTAATCGACGAATTTCTCAATTCATGCAAGCAAAAATATCCTAAGTCAATCTATTTTTTTGAACTTAGCACTTCAATCAATGGTTGGTTAGAACGGTATGACGCTGTCGTGTACAATGCTAATGCTGGTCTAGAACTAGATCCAACGAATAGCGAGTTATTAATTGATAAAGCCGTCGCGTGGCGTCAATTGGAGAATCATAACAAAGAAGCTGTTGAAACATACAAATCGTTTTTGGCCGTTGCTCCTAAGGATCATCGCAAAGTACCAGATGCATACTATTCGATGGCAATGTGTTATCTTGCACTTCAAACTCATGATGGTCTAGACGTCTCCAAGAAAATGTATGAACAAGGTAAAGAGGCAGAAAAATTACAACTACCATGTTTCTTACCGTATGAATCCAGCAGTAGAAAGCTTCTTGAATTTCTGAATGATGATAATATTCTGAGTCTAATAAAGACAAAAGCAACACCAGAAGCAGTGGCTTCTGTTGTTAATCACAAGGCACGTCTTACTGATCCACATCGAATAGAAGTCATCAAACTTCATCGTAAATGCGAAGCAGACATCATTGAACACACTAAGAATCCCGGTATTTGTATTCCGGTTCAACATCACGAACCTAGATTTCGACAACAAACAGCCAAGTCATTAATTGGCTTGAAAGAAATTTCATTACGAGAAATTAATCCTACAAAAGATCATGTTTATCAAGGATATGTTCTTTCGGTAAGTGACAGCAGACTTTCATTATAGGTAGTAAGGCCTTTGTCTTGTTTTACAATTAAAGCTCTCTGATTCAAGTAGAGCAATCTATTCATCAACATTTCGAACAAATTATAGTGATTGCTCTTATATTAATCAATATAACTAAATGTTCAAAGTTAAGGACTTTGAGTATTTCCATTCTGTAATGCTCTTTCGGGTATTCACTTTTATACGATTGACGCTAAAACTCACTAGCCTAAAAATCGTTGTACCAAATCAAGTCAGATAGTAAGGTGCTCCAAATTCAAACGTCGAGCACTATTTTATTTTTCGCTCAAATATACCTCGTTCGACGCAGAAT
>CAJNOP010004124.1:0-11132 GCA_905250075.1 Rotaria sp. Silwood1 | reverse complement strand
CTATGGCATCACTCAATAAAAGATGTGCAAACAATAATCAATTATGAAACGGGTACTAATTTATATAATCAATGTGTTAAGTCAAACTCAATTCGATTATATATTAATGATAGTGATGAAGTCTAAATGGTAGAATCCAGTTTGATTTCGACACAAAATGATGATCATTTTTTAACTTCCTTGAGACTAAAGTAAACCCATTTATCTCATAACAGTATCGTAATGTAGAAACGTCAGAAAAAGTATATTAATGCGTTTTCAACAGGGACGAGTTTATACCCGTTTTGGTTTTCGAACACGTTCATAGCTTCGAAAATGTTGCATTTTGGATGCGGTCAAATCTGTTAACTTGCATAACTTGTAAACGTTCAGGAAAGCTTTAGAATCTTCAGGAGTTTAAGCATGAATATATGGGCGATAAAAAGAATATTATTCATTTATTCTAATTTCAATAAAAATAAATAGTTTTTTGTATAGTATCTGCTAGTTAGGTACTCATTATAAACTTAGATCAGTTTGTATGATTCTGAATTACTGCGCACAGAAATAACGAAAACAACATCATAATTATCGATTGAAAACTTAAAGGGTGGGTGTGGGTGTGGGTGGGTGTGGGTGGGTGTGGATGTGGCTGTGGCTATGGGTGTGGGGGTGGCTGTGGCTGTGGCTGTGTGGGTGTGAGTGTGGGTGTCTGGATGTGGGTGTGGGTGTAGAGTGTGGATGGGATTGTTTCATACAGTAATGAACACCCACACCCACACCCACACCCACCCATACTCACACCGGGAGCATTTCAACTCGTCACGATTTTTGTTTTCTGGCTTTCGTAACGAATTGACACTACGAAAGCCCGTAACAGAGCTTTCGTGACGGCAGAATCAGACCTTTCGTAACAAAATTTCATGGGTTTCGTAACGAATTTTACAGGGTGATCGTAACTAGTGGTTTCATATGTGCTATTTTAGAAAATAATGCCATCAATTACAGACCTTTCGTAAAGAATTTTTCAGGGTTATCGTAACTCCTCATTCAGGGCTTTCGTAATGCACTTAGCTTAAAAGTACGAGTGACAATACAGGGCTGTCGTAACGAAAAGTACAAGGCTATCGTAACCGTTAGGGTGTGGGTGTGGGTGTGATCGTTGGTGTCATTTTCTTTTTGTAGAGATCCACACACTAAAATAAAATGTGTCGTATATATGTGTCGTACAAGAATGTGTCGCAGACTCCATTACAAAAATGTGTCGTACAAAAATGTGTCGCATTATAGATGTGTCATAGCCTATATGTCAATCGTTCATTCACCGATTTGTTTCGCGAGTGCAGCTGCATATAACCGAGCCTATTGGACGTACTTGACTTATACATTTTCGTATGTCTTTTTTTTCTAGATTATTTCTCGACCATTTATTATTCGAGAACATGTCGAGAGGCCGCTAGATGATCGAGAATGGACTGCCTCGAAGTAGTCTGATCGAGATCAAATGGTCTCGAGGCAGCTAGATCTTAAGATCTACCGTCTCGAACTCGAAGAATAGGTGCTACTGTTTGAAATTAACTAAAAAAATAGTAACTATTCGAATTTTCCAAAAAAAAATAATCCTAGTGCTGAAAAATGGATTCGAACCACGTGTTAAAAATGTGTCGCATGTGTCGCACAAGAATGTGTCGTACGTCCGCTGGAAGAAATGTGTCGCAACGAGCTCCTCGTGTCGCATATTAATGTGTCGTACATTGTGTCGCACTTTGCGACACATTTTATCTTAGTCTGCACATCCACACCCCAACGCCCATCCCCACACCCCACACCCACACCCACACCCCACGCACCTACACACACACCCACACCCATACCCACACCCACCCAACCCTTGCTTGATTAAGTAAAGTAAGCAAAATAAGTTGAAAATCTTAATCTTCAACAAATCTTTTCTTCTTATTTCGAGACCAGACGATTGGTTACGACAGTCCTGATATTTCATTATGATACCCCTATACATCTAACTCACATACACTCTGCTTTTCCGGTACGACAACCCTGTATGAACAGTTACGTCTTCCATGTAAAATTCGTTACGACAGCCCTGATTTGACAGCCTACATCTCCTTTGAAATATAGCATGAGAAAGTCTATTTTAGCCGTTACGAAAGCCCTGTACAATTCGTTACGAAACCCATGTAATTTCTATTCGTAAATGACGTACGACTAACATATATTTCATTACGAAAACCCTGTTGCTTCGTTGTGAAAGCTCTGCAACCGTTACGAACTCCCTGTATTAGTCGTTACGATCGCCCTGTAAATTTCGTTACGACATCCCTGCATTTTTGAATATGCCTATTTTTGGTGTTACGGAAGGTGTGATTTTTGCAATTTGTTCAACTCGTCACATGACGAGTTGAAACGCTCTCCCCACACCACAACCCCACTCCCACACCCACACCCCACCCACAGCCCACACCCATACCCACACCCGTCAAGTCCCTTAAGGAAGGACAAAAAACGTGTCGTGTGATGCTTTCAATCTCGAGAAACTAAATCTTAATAATGTAAAATTTATTCTTCTATTAGAAACAGTATTTTCTATGTTTATCACTGAAGATACATCTTGTTTTGGATTTTATTCAAAAAATTCAGAATAGATTAAGCCATCTGAATGAGTCCCTTAGCTCGAACGAAACCGGTCATGGCAGCTCAGTCATACCCACCCACATTCTTGTGGGATATAATCGAGAAAAAACTCATCAACTATCGTTTGAACAATGTTAATGCGCTTCAACAAGCTATTCTGGAATTATGGACAGATATACCAACTGAAACATGTGAAAATTTAGTTCGATCGATGCCTAGAGGTATAAAAAAATGTATTCGTGTAAAAGGAAGTACTTCATCAAAATATTGACTCGATTTTGTGCAAAACGCTATGTAAGCAGTTTTCTGTTCTTATAATTTTGGCCAGATGAAAAACACTGTTTTTGTTCGATTTTTTTTAGTGAAAATAAATAGGTGTAAAAAGATTATAAGTTGATATTCGGTTAGAGCATACTTGAATGTACATGTACTGATATGATTGATCAATTCAAGCAGAGAAAGAGGATATGAAAACCCACTAATACATTAAAAAAAATTTTTACTTATAATTTTGTTCACTACTGTATGTTAAACTTAGGTGTGCACCAGTGCCAGTAACTGGGTTCCAGTCGGACTGGGTACTTAGTCGTTTGACGTTTATTCCGCTAATCTATCGGTACTTCCCTCTTTTCTAAGGGTGTGGGTGTGGAGGTTGGTTTGACGTTGGTATGGGTGTCGTTATTGCCATTCTAACTATTCCCGCATCCAAACAACCTCCACACCCATATCCATCCAAACAACACCCACACCCACAATCCACCCACGCACATCTACACCCTAGCCATACCCACACCCTGAAAACATGAAATTCATTTATAGTATTCTAAATTATAACGATTGATATATAGAAATATATGATTAGCCAATGGAATTAGTATCATAACTTATTTCACTACTTCAACAGCCTAAAAATCACTGTATGGCAGTATACTCGAAAAGAAAGTACTACACGACTAATGGACTAAATATCAAAGGACTAAGCACCCAGTCGCGACTGGGTCTCAGTCAATGACTGGGTCCCAGTCGGACTGGGTATCCAGTCGGACTGGGTATCCAGTCGGACTGGACACCCAGTCCGACTGGGACCCAGTTCACCAGTCAGAACTGGGACTGGTGCATCCCTAGTTAAACTCATACACGATCATTTAGAAAGTTGATATGCTTCAAGTTTGATAGGACGCTTGCAAACCCACTCCTGCAAAAAATATTAACAATAAGAAGATATAGTAGAGAATCATGAGAACAAAGCTACTGATGATCAATGTTGGATGAAAATATGATGACAAAGTGGTATTCGTCGATGTACTATTTCCATTCCATACATTTGATACTACCGCAATCCCAAAGAAAGTCCAACAGGCTACAAATAATACCAAAATTACAATTATGGTGATTAACATTACAGGAACCGCCGCATTATCATCCTTCCAATTTGATAGACAACTGTAGATCACAACACCAATAATAATCACAAGAATAGTAAAAACACCCGACGTGATGTTGTAGCTCACTGCAAAGTCAGTATATGGACATTTTCCGTGGTAAATACCACCAACAATCAGCTGCACAATTCCAACACAATGCCAGAACCAACAATATCACGCAGAAAGTGCCCATAACTTTACGACGGGTATCCTTGTCGCGCATTGTCGATGAACACCTTTAGCTTAACGAACTCTGCTTGTAAAAAATGATTTTTCTTTTATAAAATGCTTCATTCACAACTCACAGAACGTCACTCCGTTTCTAAGATGTTCTCTCAACAACATTTCTCTTTCATTTCTTTCTTTTTTCAGTCTACCATACACGATCAAACCGCCAATTTAACGAGTCTTCTCAGAATTTACTGAATTGGTTAGACATGTATAGAGTATCACACCAATCTGACGAGCTCCTTAAGGGTATGGGTGTAGATGTGGGTGTGGGGTGTGGGGCGTGAGGTGTGGGTGTGGCTGTGTGGGTGTGGCTGTGTGGGTGTGGGTGTGGGTGTGGGTGGGTGTGGGTGGGTGTGGATGGGTGTGGGTATGAGTGGGTCTGGGTGGGTGTGTTGGTGGGTGGGATTGTTTCATACAGTAATGAACACCCACACCCACACCCACACCCACACTCATCTACACCCACACTCACACTCACACACCCGCACCCACACGCACACCCACGCACACCCACACCCACACCCACACCCACACCCACACCCACCTACACCCACACTCACACTCACACACCCGCACCCACACGCACACCCACGCACACCCACACCCACACCCACCCACACCCACACACCCGCACCCACACCCACACTCACACCCACACCCATACCCACACCCACACCCACCCACACTCACACCCACACACCCGCACCCACACCCACACTCACACCCACACTCACACCCACACCCACACTCACACCCACACCCACGCACACCCACACCCACACCCACACTCACCCACACCCACACTCCACACCCTACACCCATACCAGTCAAAAAGATCTATCAGTCGCTAGATCACTGAACAGAACTGCATTTCTAAATAGCATATCATTAAGTGTAAGTAAAGCAACAAATAGAACACACTAGCCGTGTCGTTCAATAAACTTTCTGCTATAGTAATGGGTTAAGACTTTAATGGCTGATTCAATGATATAAACATAAAAATGGAAGCAGTATTGTTGTGTAAAATTATCAGAAAGATACATCACAATATCGTAATTACAAAATGACTCAATATAAAATTGTATATCAAACTATGCATAAATTTCAATAGTATAAGAATAAATGAATTATGATCCTGTGCGTTCGCTTACTCTTAAGAATACATAACCACTATATACGTTTTCTTTAACGTTAAGCTGTCCAATTCAGCTACACTATTCCAGAAAAAAATGAATGATTTCACAATATATATTGCTCTCAGCTAGATAAAATTTCATTGATCAAATGAAAAACATGAATTCTAAAGAAAAGAAAACGCCGTTGGTGTTATTAATGTAGCTTCACTACTCCTGTTCATCAATCATGCATGAGTAATCTATTCTAGTATTCGTATTTGATATTAAATGTATATAGTATGTGATTAAATTGCATTAGTGTCATTTTATGCATCTTTGATGTTAGATCTGTTTTGATTTACTGAATCATACTTATTGATGAAAATATCGATCAATAATGATAGTAAGCAATATTGTGATTCATTGAAAAATATATTGAATATTTAAAATCAATCCATTGTTGCTAGAGGTACCATTTTTTTATTTATTTGACTTTGAAAAAAATAAAATAAAGTAAAGGAAAGAAAAGTTGAGTTATTTTACTTTGTCAGGTAAAGCAAAGAGAAACACTTAGACTCAGTTACATTCAAGTTGTATCTAGATGTGTGTGTTTGTTGCTCTTCTGTTCACCTACACACCCACCCTCCGTCTACGCGAATATAATTATAACCACATTTTATTTCCTCTGAGAAGTATTCATTTCATGAGAAAGAAAATTGGTCTGATGAAAGCAAATCTCAAACTATGCGACTGAGTGCTCTCATTTTCTGTGACTGATTGCCTTGAAGATAAATAAATAAAGTTGAATTGGGACAACACAGTAAGCCTTGTTGAATGATAAGAAGAAAACAATCGATTACACGGAATAATAACAAGTATCAAGATAAATAGGCATGTATTCTTTTCATCATTGAAAAGTCCTGTCTCGATGTGGCTTTACTTCATTCGTCCTCGAGGCAATCATTCCAGTTGATTTAATCACAGAAAATGAAGGCACTGTCAAATACGCTGAAGTTTATTTTCACTTTCAATAAAAAATGCAGCCGGATCCATTACTTTGACAATGAATGAATAAAGTTACGTTGAAACAGGCAAACTCTAACAAAAATTGCTTACAAATTTACAGGCATTTCTCTCTTCTTATTGCAAGACGATATTACTTATCTTCACTATAATACAACTGAAGTTCTGAAACCCGATTTGAACTCGTAGAAAGTATGTGATATTGCTTGTAAGCTTTTTTCAGATAAAACAGTACATTATTATTTCACAAGCTTTTTTTCGACCATTTGCTTTTACCGCCAGTACAAAGTTATTATTTACTGTCGAGCTCGGTTCTAGACAAAGAACGTTCAAGTGAACTCTGGGAAGAATTATACGTAACCACAAGTATAAAGAAAATTTTGCAGGTAAACGAGGCGTCCTTTTCTTCATAAATTATCCTATACTATCATTCTAGATCTATCACATTTATAATTACGACAATGAGTCCAAGTCATTTCTACTTGCCCTTCATATTTCACATGATGTAAGACCAATTGAACTTATTAAATAAAATGCTGATTATCAATTTCTAATCAGATTTCTGATTATGCATGCTGACAAAGCCATAACACTTTGTCAGACGGCTGTATGGGAGGCATCTACTGTTACCACGGTGGCTGGTTCAGCGTCAGGTCTTTCAGGTTCAACTGCAGACATGCTTCGTTTGCCATGGGCTGTATTTGTTGACAATACATCAGCTGTATACGTTTCAGATTGGGAAAATAATCGTGTACAAAAATGGTTAGCAAACGCCAGTAATGGAACAACTGTGGCTGGCGGCAGCCCTGGCAAAGCTCTTAATCAATTGACTGATCGTGAGTAGTATTCGCGCTATTTGTGTATTGTTCATTTGCCTTGATTTCAGCCAGAGGTATAAGCGTAGATGCGAATGGTAGCGTCTATGTGGTTGATTCTATCAATGCGCGAGTGATGAAATGGGCATCAAACAGCGCAGCCGGTGCTAACGGCACCATTGTAGCTGGTGGTAACGGCACGGGTAGTGAAGGCAATCAACTCAATAATCCAGACGGTCTGTTCGTCGAAGCTGCTACAGGTGTTATTTGGATTGCAGACACCAACAACCATCGTATAGTCAAATGGTCATCACCATCAGCTAGTCCTGTTGTATATGGTAGTTACGGCAGCAGTCCCAACCAATTCGCGTATCCACGCGGGCTTTTCGTCAATACCAGCACCTCAAACATTTTTTATGTAGCAGATACTGGGAACCATCGAATCCAAAAGTGGGTTGTCAATGAAAATAACGGTACAGTTGTGGCTGGACAAACAGGAGTTTTCGGTAATGCACTCAATCAACTCTACAACCCACAAGGGGTCATTGTTGATGTCGATGGCAACATATTCATTGCGGATACATTTAACAACCGAATCATGCTCTGGAGACCTGATGCCACCACAGGTATTCTAGTTGTGGGTAGCAATACTAGGCTCTCGCAATTGAATGCACCACAAAGTCTAAGCTTGTATCCCAATGGAGATATTGCTGTTGCCGATTCATTCAATATGCGAGTCCAAAAATTTGTCTTATCTTGCCGTGAGTTGTTCGGATAATCACCATTCAGTTTCATTTCATTGTCGTTTTGGATAGCTAATACTACTACAACGACTTCAACAACAACAACGGCCACAACGTATACAATGATTACTACGACTGCAACGATTGCAGTGACGACAACGATCATATCGACCACAACGACTACAACAATCACAACGACCACAACAATCACAACGACCACAACAATCACAACGACCACAACTACTACGACATCAAGTATTTTGAATAGTTTTTCACCATTGTCTTATTTCGACCTTTGGAAATAATCGAATTTCACTGGAGCCAGCAAAAAAACACCAAAAATCGCTGGAACATAGAAGCAGTATGCCGGCCAGATATTTCCGGATGTTCTTCGGATAATTTATGGCTAGTACCTACAGGAAAGAGCAGAAAGTTGGTCGAAATCCACCAACAATAATCCGAAAAATTTTCCGCTAGAATACTGCTCCCATGTTTCGGTAATTTCCGGTGTTCTCCTGCTGGAATCGGCTCGTACTTTTTGACTTGTGTAGAGAACACATTTTGTCTTTACTATTGACCTTGTGGTCATTATATGAACAACGATTGACATTCCGACCCAACTAGATCAAAAACGATCTCAATATTTCGGCAATATCTCCTACAGTTTTCATTGTTAATCGATTTGACTTTTTTCTGGAAGATTTCCTGCTCAATTCTGTATCAGAATGTATAGGAAGACTTAATCTTATTTATCAGCATGAGAATTTGAGAAAAAGAACAATATTGTGAAATTCCAACATGTTCAACTTTCGAAGCTTTGTATTAGAAAAAGCTTATGTTTAGCAGTTTCATAGAAAATAATCTGTATGTTTTTATTTAAAACACTGAAAAAGTTGAATATGTTCGATTCAAAATACTATTTATTCAATTTCTCATGCTTATATTGAGATCAAGTCTTCTTATACATTCTTGTAGAGAATTGACAAGAGAATCTTTAGAAAAAAAATTGACGCATCAGCAATGAAAATTGAATGGAATATTGGCGAAATAGTGAGACCGTCATTTTACGAAATGAAAGAAAAAGTCATGGTCAGGATTGATTTTTTTAAATGCGACTATCTGCATAAATGCGAAACAGAAATTATGGCACAAGTTTTTCGTCCTAATAACTGTAGTTTCTACAAAATATGGACAAAATCTTTTGTATAATATAAACTCATGCTTGCCTGTGTTCGTGTGTTATTCGTTTGTCAATATTTTCAGGATATCTCAATTTTGCTTAATTTACATTTAAGCCACAACTCAGTCAACGCTGCATGGTTATTGGAACACAACAGGCGTAACGGTAGCCAGTGGTTATGGTTTAGGTGCTTCTCAGTTAAATTATCCATGGGATGTTGCAATCGATTCAAACAATTATATATATGTAGCTGATTATAACAATTGTCGTATTCAACGTTGGTTAGTGGGAAATGCGACTGGTGTAACCGTGGCTGGCAATACTAGTTTTTGTGGTAGTACTGAAGCTCAGCTCAGTAGGCCTACTTCTGTTGTTGTCCAATCAAGTGGTGTTTTATACATATCGGACTTTGGTAACAGTAGAATTCAGCGCTGGACCAACGGAGCAAGTAGTGGCACTACTGTGGCAACCAACATTGTCAGTTACGGTGTCTATGTTGATAACTCCGGGACGATCTATGCATCAGATTGGAATAGTCATCAAGTACTACGTTGGCCAAATAGTGGAGGTATCACGAACGTTATTATCGCAGGTGGCAATGGACAAGGTTCCGCTTCACATCAACTATCCTACCCAAGGGGTATATATGTGGATTCAACTTTGTCTTACGTTTACGTAGCCGATACTTTCAACCACCGTATCCAACGGTGGTCTATTGGAGGTTCATCAGGTTCAACTATTTGCGGTAACAATGTACAGGGTTCAGGCCTGAATCAATTGAATAGTCCAAGCAGTGTCGTTGTTGACAGTTTTAGCTATATATATGTGTCAGATTCGGGTAATCACAGAATCGTTCAATGGGCACCAAATGCGGCTTACGGCATCCTCATTGTGGGTTCGTATGGCTCAGGAGCGTCCCAATTGAACACACCCTACGGTATAAAACTCGATTCGAACGGGAACTTATACGTGACTGACAGTAACAATTCGCGAATTCAAAAATTCATCAATCAACAACCATTCTCTAGTTCAACTGTCACGGGTACGTTTTAACAGAATGCTAAGAAAGTGTCTGAATCATACCGGATGAATTTCTTGAGGAGAAAAAAGCTCTAATCTTGAGAACAAGTTAAAAGAATTAAGTGACGAAACTTTTCAGACATTTATCATTTCTAGGATATCACACATTCTGATCCAAAAATTTTCTCTAAAAAAAAAACTCACCACATTTTTCTCTGATTGAAATTGCCAAAATTATCAAAACTTCAAAAATGTTTTTTACATTAGACGATATGTTTCTGCAATCAAATCTCATAATTTTCATAAAATGTTTCAATAATACTTGTACATGAAATGTTTTCATTTTCTCGACAAGATTACTTTCGTATCTAATATTTTCCATTTTTCTTCTACATCATTTTGATCCTAAAATCGATACATATCTATCTGTGGGTATTAGTACATCATTATAATCTATATATTTATGGGATCAGTGTTTCACTTTCTTTAGTAGCAACAAATTCAATGGCACTTGTTCCATCAATGCTTGTGCTATTCCATTTTATGATGATTGCGATCGATATATAGATTTTATAGTTACCTTTTTGCACGATGTTTTTCTCAGCTTCATTGTCCTTTTATCTTTATCTACACTGCTTTAATCAAGATTTTTGCTTCTCTAACAAATAAATTCATATTTATATGCAGTTACTATTTAATCGCTCGTGCGTGTCGTGATCAGTAGTTATAATCGATCAAATATTTAATGCATCTTTTTCTTCTAAATAAATATGGGATTTGATATACAGTGAGATCTAATTTTATGCGTGACCTGAAGAGAAAAGGCAACAATTCGACGATTATCAAGCTTTAATCATCTGCGCAAGCAATGTGGTCAAGTTTATTTTGTTTTTATGATGCCTTATGAGCTTCGTTTATTCGGGTGTGGGTGTGGATGTGTGGTGGGTGTG
>CAJNOP010004122.1:0-11142 GCA_905250075.1 Rotaria sp. Silwood1 | reverse complement strand
TTCAGGAAATGAAAAGGTACTTTCGCATACCCTTTCGGATACTAACTCAGTTTTTCTTCTAATATGGGTTTTCGACAATACCTTTCCAGTTTCCGAGACAACATTTGGGTTTCCGACAGCAAGAAAAAGGTATTCTAGAATACTTTTAGAGTGTCCAATTGGGGAGTGTAGAAAACCTCTAGGTTTCCGAACGTTCGCAAACCGAAAGGGTATTTTTAGAAACGCTTTCACTGTTCTGAAACCCTCTCGGAAACGGATAAGGATTTCCGAGTGGGTTTCCGAACCCCTTTCGGTTTACTAGGATACGGAAATTTTTTAGAGTGTATGAATAACTATTCTATAAAGACCCCAATAATGAAGAATAGGGTGCACAGAAAGGTTAGGACTATTCCAGAAATAATAAATGCGGAAACTTCGGATTGAAATCCGAGAGTTATGCGTACTTCAAAAAGTGAATCATACAAATCAATCATCCTAGACTGTCTGAATATCAAAATTACACTGTGAAATCTACCATTTAAAATGTTGATTTCTATTGCCCGTTGCCAAACCAATAGGACTTCAGACCGAATACAGCTCAAGTTTGAACTCTTTCCTTTGATTTACCCTAAGAAAGTCGTTTTTCCTGTAACTTCATTTCTATTGGTCACTGCACAACTAATAGTATTTCGATGGAAGTGCAGTACACATTCGAGTTCTCCATATCTGAAAACCTCGAAGTATCATCAGTGTGACCGGAAGATAAAGCTCTATTTGTGGATCAATTAGATCGTGGACCAAAATATAACCTAGTTCTCTTTAATTATCCTTGTCTTAGGTAAGTCAACTTTCTTGTTTCTTTATGTTTAATATATAATATTGTAGTTCTTGAAATTCTCTATCGAATGGTATATAATAGTTGGGGTTTTAATTGACTATGATAGAAAAAGTCTTTTACGAAAGTCGCGATGGGTCCATTTTTCCACAGAAAGCTGTAGGGAAAAATGGGTATTTTTGCAATAACTCAGGAACGACTTGGCTGGTCCTTCTCATCTTCGAACTCTACCGAGATATTGTCAAGACTAAGCTGTGTAGAAAGTTTCATCGCAATCTGACTCTGCTGTCAAAAGTTATCATGTAAACAGTGAACCGGACGGACGGACACACTGACTATTCTATAGTGTACTCACTTTTTGAGTACATAAAACTATGATTCGGTTCAAAACTAATATCAGATTCAGAATCAGCGTTAAAAACTGAGTCGATTTATGTATTTTGTGAATAATTATGAGCAAAAAATTTTTTTTCGAAAAATCCCTGTCCCCCCCCCCCCCCTCTCAGGGATGATCTGGTCAAAAATCACAATTTTTTCGATAACTTAGCCACTTCTTGACGGATCCTTCTCATCTTCGAACTCGACTGAGATATTGTAAAGACTGAACTGTATAGAAAATTTCATCATGATCGGACTCTCCTTTCGAAAGTTATCGCGTAAACGGCCGGACGGACGGCCGGATATACTGACCGATTCTAGAGTGTACTCACTTTTTGAGTACACAAAAAGATTTTGAGAGCTCTCATTGTGATATTCTTAACCAGCACCTCTCAATCTACCACTACATCTGATTTTGACTCGTGAAAAAAAAAATTTTTTTTTTCGTGATACCTGAGGGGGACCCCAGGCACAAAAATCGTCAATGTCGATTTTCGGGGAATAAAGTTGAAAAAAGTGATCAGAGACGTTCCCGCTTTCCACAAGTCAGAAACGCTCACGCTCATGAGCGCTCACATGAGCGTGAGCTGTACACCCCTACTCTCATTATTATGTAATAATTTGGTTTTGTGCTTCAAAAATTGAAGAAATACAAAATTTAGAGATATTGAAATGTAACTCAATTTCGATTAATAGCCATTTAGTTTCTCAAGGATTGATCATATGATTTTTATTTTTTCATAGCTTTGTAGCGGCAACATTTTTGTATCGGAAAAGTCAAACTTTTTTTTCGTGAGATGTCTTATAAAAAGGCAGTATCAATTCGAAGATGAGAAGGGTGAGCTGAAAAAAATATTTTTTTTTTGTGTTTTCTCATTTTCGACGGTAATCGGTCAAATCATTTCATTTTTTTCTCATTTTACATGGACAGATAGAGTAAAGTGAGATGAACATTTTTTGTGTCAGACTCAACTCATGAAAACCAACTCGAAAAGTGTTAGAGGTTTTGCAAGTTCTCTCCAGCTAAAATTGCTGGGATGATCCGAATTACCCCAGAAAGAAAAGAAAAAAAAATTTTTTTCTTCAGTAGGTCTCATTGTGATGAGAATTTCATTTCAACGGTTCAATGAATCGATGAGATGTTTTCAGGTCCCATAGAAAAGACTTTGGGCTATCGAATGGTATATTTTTTATTTAATTTTAATTAATTATTAACTAACAGGAAGATGGGAAAGCTAGGCTCTATTGATTTTGCTGGAGTGATCCGAATTACCCCAACACATTTTGCTTATTGATCCGAATTACCCCACTTGGGGTAATTCGGATCATTTCTCTAGGGCTCTCGCTATTTTTTTTAAAACTATAGAAAAAAATGAAGTTTTTCTTTAGATTTTTACATGGTTCAATAGAAAACACTTTGGGCTATCTGGTGGTAAAAAAATCTTTTTTGTCGCATGTAAAATAGTTGAGTTATAGCTGAAATACAACGATTTTTTTTGAACACTGATCCGAATTACCGCAATCGACTATATATTAGAGTGTTATTGTACATTGTCATTCTTAGTAACAATTGAAGATTTCAAATATTGTAGTTACTTATTATTGAGTAATTACAATAGTCTGCTAGAATTTTATTGACTTTGCTTTTGTTGAATATGAGGATGATGAACTTAAGAAAAAAACGTCTTTTATTTTCTGATTCTACATTTCTTTACTAATACAAAGATGATTGTTTTCGAGAAATGCAGATTTTGCTTCAAAAATACCTATTGGCTCATCGTTCAGAAATTGATGCATGAATCGAAATATTTTATTGAGCAGTCTAAAAAGAAACAGAATTTATTTCAAATTGTCTCAAACATGACAAAAAAATGAATTTTTATTGTGTTTCATTGAAACCTTCCAAGTAATTGACCATTTGTTGTTTTCTTCATTGAACTTATCTTTTGTTAATAGTGCATCGTTTAGAAATCGATGCTGTCTATTTTTCAAACTTCGTTGATGAAAAAAGATAATGATATTTGAAATAATATATAAAATAATACTTAGAATGACACAGGCTGTAATAAGAGTTGGGAAATGATTCGGATCACGGTCCATTAAAAAACCTATAACATATAATAAAACAACAATTATTTCTCGTTTTAAAAATATTCAACATGAGAGAAATAAATGAAAATTAAAAAGACATGAATATCCATGGTTTTATGCAAAACATAATAATTCTGTTTCAACTTCTTTTTCAAATGAAAATATTTCCAACAAAATTTGGCTACATTGCATTTGACTAGTATTCTTGAGAACGAATTTAAACAAGACAAAACTTTATTGAATTTATTTCTAACTAAAAATATAAACTGTTTTATTCCTCGTGGTGTGAAAGAAATATTGGACCTAGCTAAGATTCATGTGGTTTTATTTTTCCGCAAGATATTCTGTCTATAGCCTACCACCAATCTTTTGTAATATCATTGATCCTAAACAGGATCCACAGAGAAGTGCAGCAATGAGTGGTGATGTCACATTAAGTTTTTGATTAATCCAAGCAAGTGATAATGGAAAAAGTGGAGAGATAATCAATCCCGTTAAAGAACCAAGACAAAAAAGACTTGTTGCAGTGAGTCCAAGAACCCAAACATAAATTGTCCAGACTATAGCAAGAAGTAACCCACCACACCAGATAATAGTTAGACAGATATAAACTGGAATAAATACAGACAGAATAGCACCCATCAAGCGACCAACCTATGTATTTATCTAGACATAAAGAAAGTGGAAGAAAAAGATATTTACTGAAAATGAAAACCAAAATAAGATAATAGTCCAACTAGCACTATTGGATGAAATACTAAATTTATCAATTTTAAGATATGAGAAATAAAATTTTGCAAATGTTTGTTCAGTGCCAGCAACAAAAAACATATATGCAATAAAAATTAATGAAAGAGTTAAGCCATATATAAAATAACCATGACCGAATGTAGCTGGAGAATATTGAGAAAACTCGATTTCATTTGGATGAACTTCAGTTTTCGAAGAAATTGTGCTTACAGGTGCATAGTTCACCTAAAAAGTCTATCCATATTTCAAGAACACTTGAAATAAATTCGAGATGTTAAAAAAACTGATATAAAGAAGTATTTCATCGTATCATTTGGAGTTTTCAAAAATATTTTTCTAATAAAATAATATTTTCGATTATTCGATAATTCATTTATGACTCGAAGTTTCGACAAGGCCTACAGATAATTGAACGTTTTTTACGAAAAAAAAAGGTACTTGCCTGTTGTATTTCACCTCTGTCTCGTCCATTTGTTCTATCTTGTATGAAAAAGATAAGATGTCCAATACCAGTTAGAAAACATAAGCCAGCACCCATCAAATAAGGAACTCGAATATCTAAATTTAATGGCACAGAAATAGATGTGGACGATGTAGAGTTGAATTGTGACAATACAGTAGTATTGATATATGAATTCTCATTGCTCAGAAACGGATGAACAATTAAGTTTGCAAAAATAGCACCACATCCATAACCCAAATGAACTATATTTAAAGGAGCTGCGGCACGAGTGCCCCATAATTTTAGTAGAAGATTGGTACCCACTATAATTAAACAAATAAATACAACGTATATAAAACTATTCTGAAAGAAGAGAAACATAATAAAGAAACTTCTGAATTTTTCAACTGATGTTTATTCGTGTTTTTTGTTTCATTTTTGATTAAGCTATATTCATATTTATTATGGTAATATTTGATAGCACTTTTTTTTTGATACTATAAATATGCATAGGCTAATTAGAAACAATTGCATTATTTGCTTACCCATATTAGTCAAACTTGCTGCAACACCTTGAATAAAGAACACAATACACAAAAGTATCAATGAGCCGATAAATGGTGTAACAGATACAACTACAAAAAAAAAATGTAAACATGCTATTCATTTGACAAGAAGAAAAAAGAAATTCATTTAATCGCACGTATAGTAAGTAGAAAGAGAGCCATAGTAAGCATCAAATCTGAATGATTTTTGACAAGTTTTTCAAAAAAACCACAGAAAATATTTGTGAGCAAGGCTCCAGCACTCATTGATGCTAGTGCTGAAGCAATACCATTAAATGTCACATCCGTATTATGTGCAAGAATGCCCATTGTTGGACCAATAATTTCACTGCGAATGCCCTAGATAAATAAATCACTTTATTTTTCACTATTAGTCGAAATAAATAGAAGAATTTATCAATTTCTATACAACTGTCTATCTGTGGTATTTTCAAGAAAAAATATTTTCATGACTTTGATTTTGTTATTTTTTCTCGCTCGATTTCCATATAAAAGATGATTATTATTAATCAATAAGAATTAAGAAAATACCAAAATGAGCCAACTAGCAACAAGTAAGATAGTTCTGATATATATTTGTATTATGGGCTTAGATATTTCAGATGCAGGTTTAACCATTTCTTTTTCTATCATAGTGTTTAAAAATTGTTGATTTGATATATTGATGTTGCCTGGTTGAATAACTAAATGAAATCTGAAATAAAGTATGATGATTGTCATATCTATAAGCGAAAAAAGCAATACATAAATAATTACCTTTGTCATGTTCTTTTTCATACATTCTTTAATACATAGTTATTCTATCGTACTGTTTACACCTTCTTCTTTCGATGTAAATAATTTTATATACTAAGTTTTATACTCCATAAAATGCTTATTGTTTCTAAATCAATTAGTGTTTAACATCATATTCTATTCTTTGTTAAATCGCATTCGAATAGCAACACTAGAGGCTCTCAAAAAAAACAATAAATACATTCTTAACGAATATATGTGTGAATGGAGACTTAAAATGTTTGTCGAAGTAAATCTTTTAATGAAAATAAATACATATAACGTATATAAATGAAAAACAAACCTGTTACTTTGATCAGATGCAAATATATGAGAATACTTATCAGAAAGAAAAATACGAGTTTATCAAACATGATTGACTCAATAAATTTTCATTAATCTCATCTGTGTATATTTGTCTTTCAGACAGGTGTCAAAAATCAAATTTCAAAGTACAATTTTGTTTTGTACACTTACGACCATCATACAAACTACATTCGAGTATAAATGCTACATGTACTTCACTAAAAATCGAGTAATATCATCATATAATTGATTGATATTGACTATCTACTTCCATTTTGTGCTTATGTGAGAAAACAAAATCTAGTCAATTGTGTATTAGAACTACAACAATATAGTTTATTTCTATTCAATATAGTTTTGGATTTCATTAATGAGGACTGAGACAAGTTATTCACTTTTTTAAAATGTATTCATTAATCTATACAATTTGAAAGTTGACTTCAGCTATTGAAATGCTAGTTTAACTATTCATTTGTCAAGATCCATTTAAAATATGTATGATATTATGTCTAAAACTTTAATCAAATAATCAGTTTTTTCAATAGTTCAATGTTGAAACGTATTTAATAATAATCACGTATGACAGATATTTCAAAAACAGAAAGCTATTATCTTATTCAGTAGTTGATCACTGAAATAAATAAAGTTACGATATTTTTTAATGTGACAAGTTCAGATACGAGTACCTCATATTTGCATGTGGTGTGAATCAACGATGAATGAGTCAATCGAAAAAGCACCTTGTCTAGGATTGCATGTAAAAATAAACGTTTCCTTATGCATTTGTTTAGCCTCATTTAAAAATTACTATTTCTTTTATTTCATAAGAGTACAAACAAGTATCCCGATTAGCAAGGGTACATCAATCTTGAGATGTTTTCATTCTCTTCCAGCAAAACTCCAGAATTTTTTCCGTTTCTCTTTGTCCATGTTTTTTTCAAAAAATCGCTCGATCGTCCCGAAGTTTGATCGATTTTAGCAAAACTATTCTTATCGATCTCGTCATTCATAGATATCCTTAATTTTTGTGACGTTGGCACACATCTGAGATTAAGAGGGTACAGAGTATCTGAAAAATCACTCACCAACAAAGAAAAACTCATGTTTCTATCACGATTTTAATGGACGAACTATTTTTTGTAATGATGGTAGAAAACAGTACGAAGGTTTTATTCAATAATATTCATTTCTCAAATATTCTTACCAAGTAACGCATTCAGGTCCAATGCACTACTAGACTTCTTTTTCGAGATGCTAAAGAAAAATATGTAGAACTATGTTGAATGTATTGCATTTTATCTTATTAATGCGCATTTTCCATCATTCAGGCCTAGTTCTCTTTTTTTTTATAAACATCAACATGGAAAGTATTCAAGAAGCAGTCTTACATATCATTTTCTTATCTCTTGTAAAAGGCCTTCTTGCGTATTGCACCCAATCGTGTTACTTATAAGAATATTTGAGATATCTGTGTTATTGAATAAAAACTTCGAACAGTCTTCTATCATTAGTACAAAAACCAGTTCATCCAATAGAACTATGACCGAAATATAAAGTTCTCTTTTTGGTCAATGAGTTTCTGGACATTTGATACTTTTAATTTATATGAATAGTTTGAAAAGAACAAAAAAACAAAAAATAGATAACGAGATCAGAATGAAAAGCTATGCATTGTTACTCTCGTTCATAGAGTCTATTAAAGTGAATGTTACAAAACCATGAATTACCATTATATATATAAATTCAGCACGAAGAAGAGAATAAATGACAGTTGAATAAATAATTAAGTATGTAAATAACACAAAACACGTTTCAATTCAATTCTGATTCGACAATTTTCTTTCAAGTTTTTGGTTAGCATACCTATCATCATCATGAAATAATAACAAAAAACAAAATATACAAAACTATTGCATGAATATAGGTTCAAATAAATTTTTTATTTATTCTCTTTCTTTACTCAAAATATTATCTTGTTAAATCATTGAGTTGCATATCAATGCATGTGATTGTTATCTATATCTTGTGTTATTGTTATTGTTTGCTGATGATAATGATTGGTGTATTTACTAGAAGCTTGAAAAACCTCTCAAATTTTTGATAAAGTTTATATGCGTTTCATGAGAATAATATACTAAATTATTTATTGAACTATCATCCATTCTTCTTTTCCTATTAGATCTATGTACATGATAGTTATTTTGTTTGTTCTCATTATTTATTTTTGTATTTTTTTGAATCTATTATAATATCTATGCAGCAAAAACTGTATAGTAAGCAGACGAGTAACTCGCTATATTTCGTACCACCTCGCCTTCAAAAATTTTGACTCGTCTCGTTGCGAGACGAGGCGAGTTGTTCGTCTCGGATCAGCACATATATTATGATTATTTATCATCAGAAGACAATAGTATCGATGATACATATTGGTTATGTCATGACAATAACGATAAAAGTGAATTATTCACCGCAAAAACAATTTTTTCTGATGTATTTGAAAATTAATATCAACCATAGTATCCAGTACATACAAAAATAAACAGTATGTTAGTTTCAGATTGATAAAAACTGTGAGTTTTGTGAATTTTTGAAGGTGAGTTCAGTTTATTCAGTAATACAAGCTATAGAGTATACGAGCAGAAGAACAACGTTAAAAGAATAGATAGGAAGAGAAGAACATATATGCCTAGATATATATGTATAACCTATAACAGAAAGGAATAAACTAATGTATCCTACAAAAATAGAAAAGGGACAATATCACCATTATATGTCCTATAACTTGAAGGACATAAGCCAACATATAATGTATTAGTATGTATGGGACAAATTGTTAACAAAAATAATAATCCATCATCAGATCGTTTGAAGCGAGTGACAGAAACAAATTAACAAGCATAAGATTACCAAAAAAAAAAATGTTATTATGTTCTCTCTTTTTATTCTTGTCAGTAGATCTGTTGCATTAAAACATTTTTTTTTCTAAACATATTGGATCAATAACATAACTTTTTGCACTAATGAATGGAAAAAAATGATCAAGAGAGGGAGAAAGCTTTAAATCTCAAACATAGGTGTTGTCCTCGAAATTTCGCAGTTCTATATACTTCTGCATATTCCTATGTATTTCCAGGTATTTTAATGTCTCTCTGGAATGCAGAAATACTTAGAACTAAGCTTTATATCTCTTGGATTCTCTTCATGTATTGAATAAAAAAAATTTGACTACAGTTCTAGTAAAAGTCTTTACAATTCCACAGAACTGTGTATCTTGATTACAAATATCATCTTATTTTTTTTTAAACTCATTGAATAATAACCAAAATTTGAAATACTTCCTGAAAGCTCCAAAAAATTAGTTTTTGATGTATGAGCTCATGAATACCCGATTTGCAATCGTTGAACAGAGACTAATTCGATGCACAATTTTCCTTTCAACTAGAATCTATAAGAACTTCCTAGGTATTGAAATGTTTTTTCTATCGATAAATACTAAAAATCGCATGATTAGATATAGTATTACAAATGATGAGAATCATTGAATACTAATTAAAGATTTTGTAATGTCCTTATGCTTATCTTTATCTTTATTTAGACCAGTAAATATAAAATAACAAATCTATTCATCAATATTCAAGCTTACGTACATATCGACAAGGTTATGGTATTCCTCATACTTTGTACTGATTATTATGTTGCTTTGTCTTCTTTTTCTTCGGTTTGTGTTTATTCTTCTTTTTATCTTAGTGTCTCTGTGGTTAGCGTATACTCTTTGTGCATTTTTTCTCCGTATGTGTGTATCTCCCCTTTTTCAAAAGTGACAAAAATAAGCTGGCTATGCTTGCGAATCCTATTCAATGATTGATAAACAGTTGCATCTTATCGAGCTAACATATATCTTCAACTTTGGACATCTCAATGTCTTTTCAACATATATATCAACAAGCAGAAACAAAAAAAAATAACAAACTGACATATTAGCTAGGGACAAAGAATTTTTTTCATTGGATTCAATTGTAAATCAAAAAAGTAAATGTAATCATGAAAATGACAAAAAAAATATTCAAAAGAAGTGGAATTTTCAACTTTTAATGTTTTTAGTTTAGGTTATCTCTTTATAACTTAAGCGGGTAGCAGGCCATGATTTTTGAAGGAGGACGATACGTAAAGACGATGTACCAAATTAAAAATCTCGCATCTGACAAAACCCGACCATGCTTTTATCAATATGAAAATGTACATCGTAATATGATTGCGTTTCATAAGCTCTGTTTTGAATTTTATAACAACTTCATTTTCCGCGCGTAGGGCCTTCGGTCTTCGCAAAAAATTTTGATTTCCATTCTATTACAAGTCTTTATAATTTCACAAAATTGAGTATCATGATTATAAATATCATCTTATTTTTTTGTTCAAAACTCGTTGAATATTAACGAAGATCTCAAGCACTTTCTAAAAGCCCTAAAAATCAGTTTTTGATATAAAGATCAATGAATATTCGATTCGAATCTTCTTTCGACTAAAATCTAAAGGAATCTGTTAGATATTGAAATATTTCTTCTATTGATAAATGTCAAATATTGCCTTGATTAGATATAGGATTACAAATGACGAGGGTTATTTTAAACTAATTTAAGATTTATTAGTTTCTATATGCTTTTTTTTATGAATATAAAGATTATTTTTATCTTTCTTTCGTACAGTAAATATAAAGGAACACACCTATTCATCAGTATTCCAGGTTCTGTGCATATCGACAAGGTTATGGTATTCGCCGTACTTCGTACTAATTATTCCGATTCTCTGTCTTTTTTTTCTTTGCTTTATGCTTATTGTTCTTGTTATCTTACTCTCTCTCTGTGGTTATTATAGATTCTTTGTACTTTCTTCTTTTCAGATGTATTTATGTCCATTTCTGGAAGTGGTACAAGTAATTTGGCTATGTTCGCGAATCTGATTCGACAATTAACAAATGACCTCATCCATATCGAGCTAACAAATAGATTTAATGTTGCATATCT
>CAJNOP010004121.1:0-11146 GCA_905250075.1 Rotaria sp. Silwood1 | reverse complement strand
TAGCCATAAACAAGATAATTTAGAAATCAGATTTTAAAAGGAAAAAAGAATTCCTACTTAAAACAAGAGCTGATAAACAAATAACGCAAAGAAGCTAGTGCCAACCATCGTAATACTTGTTCCATTCCTAGTTCTGAAACCAAACGGGAATGGTGTGAATTCTTTAAGATAATTCATATGCATGATCAATCTCAACTATCAACAATGCTTGAGCTCGAACGACACGTATTAGTTGAGAATATTTCCCCGTTAGCATGTTGCTGGATTGCAGATCTCATCCTAATCAAGATCTCATCTTCATAACAGTTTGGGCTTCAGACCCGATCCTTGTGATATAGGTCCTTATCTTTACTTTATATCCTACTGGAAATCAGATTCACTCAGTGCCAGTTTTATGTGATGTAGGAAGCATCCACATTCATATTCAGTGATCATCGATAAGTCGAATCTAACTCATCATCGTTTTTGAATTTTTCTGTCCATTAATGTACGGTGACAATAGATAGATAGCTTGAAAGAATATAAACACTATGACCAAAAATAGAGCACATGCTTCTGGGCTTCTAATTACATTTACCGAACAATATGTTACTTCATGATATACTAAAAAGTTTATCTTCCATCGAATTTCATTCTATTATTCAGCACATTCAAATATTTAACATAGAATATTATTTATTGTTTTCCGTGTTTATCAGCAATTCATGTAGCTTTATTCCATTAGTACTTTTTTGGCTGTTTATTAATAAAAGTCAAAAGAAAAACAACTAACGTTCGAGAATATCATCTTGAACATACTAGTCAACTAATGAGTTTTCAACCAACGAATTCAATACAAACAAGTTTAAAACAAATAATAAAACTTGACAGAGCCTACATGAGGATAATCATTATTATCAAGAATATTAACGTTGATAACAATTATTATAAAACATGCATAGCCCTATGGAACTTTTATGATGTTTCAGCATCAGATTCGTGAGGGCTATGATCACTGCCTACAAGCATTCGCTGTTTTCTCCTGAGGAAACGGCTAAATCCTGAAAAACATGCGTAGGTACAGAATTGTAGAATGCTGTCTGTATTTGAATGATTCCAAATTAGAAAAAAATTCTCATCATCCCTTTCAGGATTTGACCAGGTTTCCTCGAAGATATTACGAGTTTCTTGGCAGAATCTTTTCAAGATTTTCTAAACAGAACCAACGAAAATTGAACGCACGGTATATCGATCTCAATACTTCAGTTTACATAGTAATCAGCTGCATAAGCCGTGTCATTCTATATCATTGTCACCATGTAATATCTTAATTTCTCACTTTAGTGCAAACTTCTCTTTAAATTCGAGTCTGCCGCGGAGGTTTTAAAACTTCCACCGGGATATATGTCTACCTTAAAAGTAGTGGGTAGGCGACTTTGAGCTGCCAGTAGCCACCAGTCGATAAGACGTTGAATTTCCTATTTTTATTACCATAAACAACAACCAATTATTAAACACTTAAAGAGGTACAAGATAAAAGTGGCTGCATTATGTTAAATAGGTATATATGAGCCAGGAATAAAATTAATAGGTGATTTTACAATGATATATTCCGGACTTCCAAAAGTTAATAAAACAAGATCAGTACGTGGTGTAGCGATTTGTTTAAACAAGCCAACAACGAATATTTGGAAGCCATCAGGTTCAGAACGAGAGGCAGTTAATGAGAGAATTATTAAGATTCAAATGTATTGTGCGCCAATAAATGTGACTTCTATTGCTGTTTATGCTCCAATTAATCGATAGAACACATCTATGATGGATAAATGTGATCAATTTTATTTACAATTACAAGAGAGGACTGATAAGATGCCAAAAGGTGATATGATTATTTTAATGAGAGATTTTGATGCTCATATTGGTAAATAAGAACATTTAACTATACCCTAGATGGTCAGGCCCCTTGCAGCTGATCTTAAAAATGAAAATTGCATTAGACTCGCCGATTTTTGTTTAGCAAATGGTATAGTTATTTCAAACACTTTTTTCAACATAAGGCAATGCATTAGTGAATAAGAAATTTAAAATGAAGTATTGATGAAGAGTAGCTGGAAGTATTGGAACTGATCATCATCTTATGCGATCTCAAATTAATTTGTATTTGAAATTAAGAAGAAGAAAGTTCCAACAAAATCAGTCACATTTAGATCATTTCAACTTACAAGATGAAAATATAGTTAATCACTTTCAAAATGATATTGAAGGAGTTTTTGAAGATAAAACAGATGATGATAATGCTAATATTAATTACAAAAAAACTCCACTTTTGCGCAACGTATTAAAGAAGCTGCACAAATGAATTTTAAAATAGACAACAATACCAACAACAAGAGAAAAGAATGGATGACTGATGATATATTGAAGGTAGTAGAGAAGAAATCATCTGCTTAATTAATATGGCAAAATTACCTAGGTACGTCGAAAAAGAAGAAATATAATGACGAATACGTAATTCATAGAAGATCAGTTAAATCAATGGTAAATGAAAGTCAAATTGCATACTGAGATGAATTAAGGAAAAGAATTGAAACAGCTATCCTTAACCATGATCCAGCATCTGCTTATGCAATGATTAGAAGATTGAAAGATGGACAACAAAATTCAGAGAATAGTGCTATTCAAGTTAAAAATGGTAAATTACTTATCAGTTCTAGGGATAAATTGGACAGACGGAAAGAATACTTCTATAAGTTATTAAATGTTAAATCTATCGTTGATTCAAATGTTATTTACCACATCTCGACACTCTCAATAACAACAACAGAACGAGATAGACAGAATAAACCATTGACACTAGAAGAGCTTGATCAAGTATTCAAACGAATGAAAAATCGAAAAGGCCGTGATAATGACCATATTAGTGCTGACAAATTCAAAGTAGGTGAATTATCTCTTCTTAGATGGCTTCATGAAATAATTTTTGATATTTGGCAAAATGAAGCAATAGTCGATCATTGGATCTTAGCCATTTTCATTCGTTTTTTTTTAATAAAGGTGACAAAAAACAATGCGATAATTATCTTGATATCTTTCTATTACTAGTAGCCAGTACATTATTTACTGGAGTAATTCTTCATCGTCTTCAAAAACTAATTGATAAATAATTATTAGAACGACAAGAAGGTTTTATATATCCAACAGTCCAACTATCGATCAAATATTTATAGTTAAAATGATTATAGAAAAATTAAGAAAATATAATAAACCATTGTTTATGTGTTTTACAGATATTCAAAAAGCTTATGATTCAGTTAAAACAGAATTATTATGGAAAATTTGTCAACATTATGGTTTAACAAAAAAAATCGTTCGGTTACTTAAGTTAATATATAAAAATACTAGAGGAAAGGTAGGAATGAATGGTGTATTTTCCGAAAGTTTTGTTATTGAAACTGGTGTTATGCAAGGGAGAACTCCTTCATCTATTTTATTATATATCCTATTCGATTTCATTATCAGGCAGGTGTTAGAAGAAGCACCACGGAAAAGTATTAAATGAGCCTATAGT
Source organism: Rotaria sp. Silwood1 (assembly GCA_905250075.1). NCBI lineage: Eukaryota > Metazoa > Rotifera > Eurotatoria > Philodinida > Philodinidae > Rotaria > Rotaria sp. Silwood1. Next base: position 7,599 of record CAJNOP010004121.1, on the reverse strand, counting down.
AGCAATAATTTTTATCATCATAATTGAGAAAAGTACGAAAAATTTAACATTCTAACATTAGTGTATGCGGATGACCTACTCGCAATGCGTAATAACATAAATGATCTTCAAATGTTTATTGATGTCTTTGCAACAGTAACACAAAAAGATGGCTTAATAATGAATGTGAAGAAGACATGTATAATGCTCTTATAACATCTTAAACAAGATATAAATGGAAAAATTTTAAAAGAATCGAGCAACCAATCAACCTGATATTGGTTTTACAATTAGAAATCAAAAATTGAAATAACAGACTCGTTTTGTTATTTAGGGTGTTTACTTTCTAGAAATAAACGGTCTGATAAGAAAATAAAATCTAGATTAACAAAAGCAACAATAGCATTCAGCATGTTAAGAAATGTTATTTGGTATAGAAAAGCAATCTCTACAATGCCAAATTACGCATTTTGCGAGTCTGCGTACTTCCTGTTCTTTTATATGATAGTGAGGTAAAGACCTTGACAGTTGCTCAAGAAAACAGAATAAGTAGTTTTTATATGAAATGTTTAAGCACAATACTTGGTTGAAATCTAAGTGATCGTGTATCAAATGTTAAAATTTTGAAATTATCTGGTCAACCTACAATTCAAGATATTATGAAAAGAAATCTTTTAAGATGGTTTGGTCATGTAAACAGGAGGGAATATGACAACAGTCACGTTTTCATACTTTTCTGGTAGGAAACATCCTCAAAATGTTGGTATCAGAAAACGTTGAGAGAACAACATATTGAAAGATATCGAGAATTTTGGTATTAAAAGCTGGAGAAGGGACACTAGAAACAGAAATTATTGTAGACAATTAATTAATCGAAATCTACAGGTTACTTCTGTTCATTCAAACATCAAAACATAGTGATGAAATATAAAGAACAAACGGATAAAGGAAGGATTCAAGATTCGATGGCGAAACAAGGCGCTGTAGAAGAAAAAGTAACAGAAATATTGAGTAAAGATTCGAACAATTATTATACATGTCCAAATTGTAATGGACGGTTTAAACCACCAGAAATCACTGGACACGTAAAGTCGTATGCAAAAGAATGGTGTAACACGTACAAAATTAAGTTAAAATAGTAATGAAACAAATGAAAAATTGCCTCACTGGTGCTATGAAGATTACTATTTAAACCATGACGGAGGATAAAAGTCGAATGATATACTCGGACTCAATGCTTTATGAGAACGAACATCACATAGACTGTAAAGAACACTTAAATTCTATTCTAAACTATTGTGTGGGTGTGTTTTTTTTGCACTTTTATGTCTCACCCTACACCGCCAGGTAACCTGGGTTTTACTAACTAACTCTTTGAATTCTATGTAAATGAAAATCGTTTCAGAAAATTCTGAAAATGGAACGAGACCATCACGTAAATGAAATATATAGTAATTCAAAAAAGCATTATTTACACAATAATTAAAAGAAATCAGTAAAACAACAGGATCTAGTAAGGTCTATCGAGATTTTGCGGTACTCAAATTAGGAGACAGACACGATGTAAGTGGTTTAGCGGGCACTAAATCCAGACCCTGATGTGATATTAATTTTGAATTATTCTGTAATTAATGTTTTTTGTATTGCTTTTTAATTCATTTACGTCCTCCAGTGAATGTAACACCATTTAATATCCTTATTTTAGTCGGTGAAATGTCACTAGTCTTTTTATTTCGATTCGATTGAAAAAAAATATTTTGGGTGGGGTGAGTGTGGGTGTGGGTATGTGGGTGTCGGTGTGAGTGTAGAGGCAAGGAATACTCACACCAACACCGACATCCACCCACATCCGCCTTATGGATATGAAAACAAAGTTAGATGCATGGCGTTCATATGAACATATTCGTAAACATTATGTTTTAGAAGGTGATCAATTACATTGGTTAGCTGTTTCATTATATGTATCATGTAGAAGATATAAACATCTAACAACAAATCAGAATAATCCAATATCAATATCAATATCACGTTTATTAAAAAATGCTAATCATTTAGAATTATTTGTTTTTTTTTGATAAATTACATAAATGTGAAGATATGACCAATTTACCTGATTCAATTCGATCAAAAATCGATCAAATGTGGAACATGTTTTTAACATATCATCAATTATATTTGAAAAATATACAAAAGTATTTATTGAAATATTTGGTGGAAATCAATATAAATTAATTTATTCTGATTATCAATATAAAAGAACATGAAATCAAATAAATCCTAAACTAAATACAAAAAATAAATTAAATAAATGTTCACACCAAGATTTATATTCACTTATATGGACAATATATGCATCAGCTAAAACAATTTATCCATCAACTACCAATGATCTTTTTGCTTCATTTCATTTACTTATTTCTAGTTTTTTCTTTTATTTATGATTATGTCAAATTAGCCAAATTAGATTATATACTTAAAGGTAACATTCTATTAGAAGATTTCATTTATATATATCATTTTAATCGACTTTATTATTAACATATCATTTTTTATTTTAGTTTTTTTCAATTAAAAATTTTCTTTTTCACTTCTTATCAAATGAAGATTTCTTAATAGATATTTTTTTGTTTATTTTATTTTAACTTTATATGTTTTATTTTCTATATAAAAGATAATTTACTTTTACAAACTCGTTGGAATTCTTTAAAATAAAAATCTATTTCATAATATGGATTTTTATTTAGAAGTCTTTGAGATAAGATCTGAAACAAATTCAATTTTCGATTGTTCGATATAGAATTAAATTAAATTAAATATTTTGAGATTTATCAATATATTATTAAATAAAAATCATTTCAAATATCTTTTTATCGAATATATATATATCGATAACTTAGAAAAAAGACCTATTTTCTTGTCAATATGATTATTAATCGATGAAAACGTAAATAATCAAATATGATTAATGATTATTTCAAATCATGTTTAACAATTTAATCGTTTAAACGATATTATAGTTATAACTATGAACAATCGATTAATAATCATTTAGAAATAATATAAGGGTGTGGGTGTGGGTATGTTGCTCTTGTAAACCAACACCCACCCACACCCACACCCACACCCACCCTACACCCACACCCACACCCACACCCACCCACACCCACACCCACACCCACACCCTCTGCAACCTTTCTGAGAAAGAAAAAAAGGTCATACAAATAAAATATGAATATAATAATTAAAAGATTAATTGTCATAATTTATTTAATATTATTTGTAAGTATTTATAATATTCTTAAAATATACAGTTACTAGCGCTTTTTAAACTAGTTCATTCACTAAAATTCTCTCAAGGGTCTATCTTGAAAATCATGTAATTATTGTGTGAAATCTTACCATACTTATTTTGAAACAATGAAACAGTTAACTTTGAAGTTAGTATCTGACTTGAATATGCAGATTTCTTTCTTACCCACAAAGACGTTTCTTTGTAACAGCAGTTGTTTGATTTATACGTGTATATCAAATGTCATTCTAATCGATTAAAAATTGCACAATCACAATTATTGCGAGACAAGAAACTTTCGAGAATACATAGTATACACACGATGACTGAAGCCATTGGGTTTGAATTCATGTTAATATTAAACAAGACAAAAAGCTTTACATAACTACAATTTCGTTTTATTTTAACGTACTTTGATGTTCAAGCATCATAGTAAAATGCATAGATGAAATGTTTCATTCTCTTTTTTTTTCTTTTTGTAAACGTCCAAACAATCCATGTGGACTAAAGCCATATGCAATGAAAGATTTGAATTCATTAAAATTCAACTTATAATCACAATCTCCATCAGTTTTTTTGTATTTGATGAAGAAGTAAATATGGATTCGCTTCTGGCAAGATGACGCATATAAATCCATGTGATTTAAGAGTATCGATTATATTCAACGATTAGTACCAAGAAGACAAAATTCATCTGAAACTTTTTCCATTGCATATTTTCTCATTGTAAATGTGTGTAATACTTTTATAAAACTATCATAAGATATTGATGAGTTCTATGATCCTGATGCAATCCGTTCATATTTATTTCAAGATCATTTGATTTGATATGTTTTTCTTTCTCCATGATTATTTTCGTTATATTCATATTGAATTTCGATAATATCTTTCATTTATAGTTTTCGCTGCGTTTATTTTATGTTCATGAAATATCCTAAATGTAGTATATGTTTTGATTGCAAACCATTGTTAGCTTTCAGACTATTAGAAAGTAACAAAAATAGGTATCTATTGCAAAATTTCTATACAAAACTTGGATGAGAATCAATACTCTTCTGCACGCATTTGGGCTCCAATGTAAACGTAATAATCGATTATTACAAGAAAGTTCTATGTCTTCATAAAAAGACTTATTGTCAATTCCACATATGAATTCGTATTGTTCTTATTCAAGTATATACTTTTGCAATTTTTTTTTGCTTTAGTCATAAATTTGTTTACAACTGCAAACATTCAAATATTAAGGAGTATGCATTTCTAAAGTGAAATCATGAATATTAGATACAACACTATGATTCTTGCAGGAATTTTTGATAAATATGATTGATACACACTATAATGTAACATGAATGAGAATCTCTAACTTAAAAAAACCACTTTAACTTCGTCCCTAATATATTTTGGGTAATTCATATTTTACATGATATACAAAGTCAGTATTTACAATGAATTTGAAGGCCTTCAGAAAAATGACTTTAATGTGCATACGCTTTCGTCTAAAATTCCAAGTTGAGTTAGATTCTACTGTTTTCTCTTTGAGAAAGTCTAATTTAAGTTTAGTATTACTTTCTCTTTTATAATGCTTCGTATTCTTTTGAGCATCATCGAAAAAGTTGAAAGAACGATAGGGAACTTACCAATCCGTTACAACAATTTGTAGTTCGACATTATTGCCAATGGTTTTTCACATGAATAAACGAAGTACAATTGTGTTTCGAGGTAAATGTGGATGGATTGCCATTTTACCAGCATTTATATTGTCAATGGAATTCATCGAACAGGGTGTGGGTGAGAGTGTTCGTTGATCGTCTCTTGATCCACAATCGACACCCACACCCACCCACAACTACATCCAAGATAGTACTATCATAACACCTAAGAATGTTTACTGAGTTCATTGTGGCTTACTTTGACTATCTCGGATACGTAAAATAAAGAGAAGGAGTACATCCAAGACCATTTAGAAATATAAATATAATATCTTTCGGTAGCTCAACTGATCGTTTTATTTCTAAAATTACATAGTTTCTGTATTATAGTGGACAAGTAGAGATGTATCCGTGAATCATCACATTTCAAGCTCTATTGGTAATCTTTTTTCTTTAGTTTGAATAGTTTTAATTAAGATAGAGAACTTGAGCTAGATAAGCAAAACAATATGAAGAGAAATATGTTGTATGTTTTTTTTTCGTGAGTAAAACATTTAAGACTAGTAATTGTTCATCGGGTTGAATTTTAAACAATGAATCATTTGCATTAACAATCGTCATTGTACGTCTTTCACTAATCTTATTGCTCCAAACTAGATTGGACGGGTACCGCGAGGGATGTATTTAGAAACCGTACTAGTTGTACTTGTATTGAAACCACTTCGACGAAAATTACCACCAATGGACATACCCTAGATAGCAAATTTTATTCAGCGATACAAAACTTCAATTTGTAAAAATTCCTACATTTGTAAAACTATGTGACTGAAAACGACAGACATTGGGCATCGTGTGAATTTCAGGTTTGTGAGCGCCATATTCTTGATTCTCTGTACGATAAAATGGATGTAATTCAAACTTTCTATAACCTTGCCATATATCTATTAAAGATTGAAAGGAAAATGCAATTGATAATTGATAATTATGAACATTTTCAAATCAATCATACCAGGTCGATTGAATCTATCGGGAATATCAAATGTTCTGTAGTAATCACTGGTCCTTAAATCCATCATATCCATTAGATTTCGATGAACTATGCCATTCGGTTGTAAATAAATAGTACTCACATAGGCAGGAACATGATTAGATTGACATAGAATGGAACCATCAGGTCCAATTTCTGTATATTTTGGAAGAGGTGCATTTTTACCATATTGGTGAAATGAATGGAACATCTGAAGTTAAACAACTAGAAACAGTAGACCCGTAATCTGAAAAAAAATTGATTTCTAAGTTTTGCATTGTTTGATGCTAAATTGTCAGTTTTACTTATGTTAAATAAACCGATTCGTCCCCTAAAATTCCTATTGCAAAAAGAATCTTTGAAGAAAAATAGCTAGTAGCAACATTATTCAGAACTAAGAACTACGTAATAAAAAAAAGTTTGCACCAAGAGTTAATTAACTGTCTATTTTTGCGTAAAAAAATTACCTTTAATAATCAATTCGATTTCAGGAATCAATGACAGCCTATTGTTTCTACTTTCTAAATAAGACATCAGGATTGTATCAAAATACAAGACCTATATTTACGTTTTTCTCTTGCACTATGAAAGCATGACAAAGCAAAAACGAATAGTTAAGTCGGTTATGTATGACAGAATAATGCAAAATATTCAACTATAAGCATGATTTCTTCGATGTCGATACAAGTTAAACTTGCCGATCGCAAGATGTGGGTAGCTATGAAAGAATTTCTTCAGCATGTTTCACCTGTCAACACCTTTCAATTGCAAAATAGTCACTAAATGAAGTAAAAAGGTAGCTGTGAGGCAAGCAACGTTTTCTTACCTTTTCACTTCATTCATCTTCGAAAAGAAGCACATCTAATCACATTTTCTACTATGCTCACAAAAGAACAAGTAACAGAATTCTGCCTAGATTTTGCTGCGATCATGATCCTTTTGTAATCAACGATTGATCATACCCGATCGTGATTGACTAGAGAAAAAAATTTTCAAACGTTAAAATTGATTTAGCTATTTCGAATCAACTAGTATTCTAATGCAGTGATAAAAAATACGATATTATATGATGACACAATGATTGTTAAAAATTAATCTTAGTACGAAATTCGTTAACCAGTAACTTCGTTAGAGACTTGTTTTTTTTCTATTGATTCGTTAATTACCCAAAATCACATAGCAACTAGAGTTTTAGTTCTTCTTTCGTCGATAAACCCAAAAATATATTAGACATAGTTCTAGTTGGTGTCTTGTTACTAAAGATATACTGGTGTCCATTCATCTTAGCTTTCAAAACTTGAAATCTTTTATCGAAGCATGGTATGGATGTGGATGTGTGTCCGTGTGCAGATTGATGTGAGTGTTGGTGCGAGCCAGGAACTGCATTCACATACACACGTTTGGGAATCTACAAACACAAACTAATGTCATATAATAATGAATCTAATGTTTTTGGGATGAAAATCGTAATTTGAATAAATCTCACAGTAGTTATAATATATAAATACACAAAGGTAGTAAGCCATAAGATGAAAGACACTTCAAAAGAGAATAATGCTAGGCTAAATTCGGAAGCTAGTCGTTCAAGATTCTGTGACAATTGTAGGATCATCAACTAAGTTTATAGAGCATCATCTTTAAAGTTACCATCTTTT
>CAJNOP010004120.1:0-11148 GCA_905250075.1 Rotaria sp. Silwood1 | reverse complement strand
GAGTAAAATATTACACATGTATCTCTAACAAATCCACTTACATCTGTCCAACCAAGAATGCAAGGAGCGATGTAAACCAGTAATGGAATGATGTAGATACTAAGATGAGCAAAGACTAGTATACACTTATTAGCTTGGAACACATTTTGATTGTATACTATTTGCACATAACGACATATATTTAAAACTAATAGAATGTAAACTTTAAGTATATTAAAATAATTATCAAGTATTGCTTCAAAATAGCAAATAAATAAAATTCTTGATCTGCTTGGATTACATTCAGTAGATGTTGTATGAATAGTATAAGAAAAGTAAAAGCGAAAAAGAAGAAATATGTCAGTAAGAAGATAGGCATAGATCCATTGCATGGATTTTTGTCGAATAGAAGAAGAACAAAGTAATTGTAACCAAAATGCTGAATGCATAATTGAAGCACTAATACAAAGTGCAAGTGCAGCTTTTTCATCCTCAACAACATCTCTAGTCCATAAAAGAGGCGCAGGACATGTCTTATTAGTATTGTTTGACAACAATGCTTCTATTGTCATATTATTCATCTATAAAAAGAACAATCTCGTATTAAAATATCAAATATCAAAAGTCATTCTTATCAAGATTGGAGCTATACGAGAACCCTTGATGTACATTGTCGTCATGATTAACAACGATGGTTTAATAAGGACGGGAATATATTTCCTAATCGAAAGTCACATTTGGATATGAAAGGTGATCAAGTTGTTCTTTAAAAATCTATTTTTGATTAACGTTTGCCAACGAAAGTTATTTGATAATATTTTTATTATTTCAAAACAAGTTTTAAGAATCATACTCAAAACTCATAACTATGTATTAGTTCATGAAATTAGATGGTTTGTAAAACACGGTCTCAGAAAAGTATCGATGTATATGAATACAACTTTAGATCTAATTCTCTCATAGACCTGATAAAAATCTTGGCAACACTCTCCAATTCGCTTCACAAACCATAAAATACATCATTGATAGATACATGACCACAAACCGTTTATCAGTAATGTCTCGTTTCGATATGTGAACTACTTTCTTACAGCATTCCTAGAGAATTAAGTAAAATGATGATAAAGAAATGTGTTTCAAAATTGATGAAATAAAACATTCATTCTGTAATTAGCAACAGCAGTTACATTGTGTTTCACATTTCAAGCTCACAAGGATTGCATTAATGGCTTTTTCACCAACTTGACTCGAGTTAGATATTATTATTCATGTGCTAACTATCGATGAAAAACTATTTAAACGCTCCTTCCCATCAAAATAGTAAACCTCTTCGAACCGATAATACGCAGGGTGTAATAGAAGAACATTGTTTCTGATGAATTTTTCAAAAATGAAAAGTTTATTTAATATGTTTACATCATAATACGATTAATTTTCAAGATTTTCAGCTCGAAATCTTAAAAGGCTATGACTAGTATTATTCTTTGTGTTTTACAATTCTTCGCAAAATCTTTCTGAGTTGTTGAAATTCATTTAAGTTAGAAAACTATGAATATACATCAGACAAAGTAAAAGATCTCGGATCTTCTGTTACAGGCAAAGAGTTAATTTATTTAGGAAAAGACGAATCTGGCTTCACTACTATCTCCACTATATCAATTCAATTTGTATTTGATCATCTTGGATTTGTCCAGACTTCAAGCGAAAACGAATGCTTCAAATATATCTCATGCTCCTGAGTCCGATAAATAATTAATAATTTATAGTATTATGGTTCAATTAAATATCAATTGAACAAATAAGATTCAACCATTGGTTTTAGATCTCTAATGCAGATACTGGTTCATTAAGGACGATTGGTCAGTATGAGTACTCACATTGCTCACGCACTTACTTAAGTCACTTTTTTTTTAATGTTCACATTGGCCGTGAAACTTAATCAAACAAAAGACGACTTATAATTTGTCTTACAAATCAATGGTAATTCCATAAAGTGAACACATATGGATCATTATACAGATGAATAATTTTTCATGTGATCCAAACTAGACAAAAATCACTGATAGACCGTCCATTATAATGTGTGCTATTTCCGATGGTAGCTCGATACTTATATAGACAACTATTCTCGCATTGCCATTCTATAACAGTATATCGACAGCTGCTCTCTGATCGGCAACCTATTGCCGATATACCGGCGGTTCTTATTAAATACGAGAGCTACGAGCCTGACAGGCCATTAGCTCAGATTAAACTATTATATGTGATGTAATAAACATTTTTCTAGTATAACTCGACATATAAGATAGCGCCAAAAACTTAGTATTTTGTGAGGATGTGTGTCATCTCTTCATATTCAATCACCAACACACACAGACATCCTTCACAACTTGTAAGAAAAATATTTTTGATGATTTATCCGTTTGTTTTATTTCACTGTTTTGTCCAAGAACTTGTCATTTTTCTATCTTTATAAAAGTCCATCAAGTATATAACTGAAACTCATATCGATTTCGAAATAGAAGACAGATTGTCATTTTCTCAAGATGTCTCGCTGTGTACAATATATAGGCCTACAGTTTTCATCATTCGAAAGAGCGATATGAAGACGATGGATGTCTATAAAATTCATTAAAGTGAAATACGTTTTTTTTATAGATGCATAGGAATCAATATTCTTCTGTTTGAATATTTTCATCAATTTTCACAATAAGCTCGATTCAAATTATATGAAAATGTAGCTCAAATCATCCTTTTTTCGTTAAAAAAATTACTACATATTTCATTATTCCTCAGTCTCTTATTTTAAGAAGATTTACAAAAAAAGATTTCATAATTTTACAGGAAAAAAAGGAACAGTTGAACTACATTTTGATATAATTTGAATTGAACTTATTGTAAAAATTGATGAAAAGACGGAAAGAAAAAAGTGGCGCTCCCAAAGCATCCATAAAAACGCAGGTCTCTATCTTGTACACAGCGACAGTCATTCAGAAAATGGTAACCTGTCTTCTAGTATGAAACAGACATTAGAATAGTACGTTATAAGAAGGCTATAGAACTTAGTGAGTTTGAACAAAAACAAAAACATCAGTCGATCTGGTTTGCCTGCAGACCATGCTTGAAAAAATGGTCTATTCACAGTTCTGATAAATACCACGGTATATCGACAATAGTGCAAACAAACGTGCAATATGGGTTAATTTTGATTCTTCTTCAAATACAAAATGAAGGAGATTCATCAATTTACAAATATACGTTTGTTGTTATTTTTTTGTAATAAATACAGCTATCTATTTATTAGTAATAGAATTCGTCTATTTTTTTATATATTATATTATTTATTTCTTTTTACTGATTTTTGTTGATTATTGCTTTATTTTCTAACAGATAAACCATTAGAGCACATAAGAAATCAATAACCGTAGTCAAAAAACAATTGATATTATAAGAGGATCACTCAGTGCTCATATTTAGATCCCAGCATTAGTACTACTGACGAACATTCGAAACGCATCTTATCTTTACTATGGCAATATTCAAGCGAAATTGATAGAATTAGAAGATCTTATAGATGAAGAACCACAGTTAATCATCTGCCACTGATGTCAGAACAGAAAGAATATTAGTCAAGCCATGCATATAAGCTAAGTCAAAATTACGATAGCACGGTCAAGTTTAGTTATGCGAATGATGATTAGATGAAAATATTTGAGAGAACAATTTAATCTGAAGTTAGGTAGGATAGATAAAAGCTATCCGTCAACATATTAACGATAACTTTAGAAAAGTACTAACTTATTTATAAAATCAGGACTTGTTTCAACGAATAGATTGTCAATGAGTGTAGGTTTTATTTCTACTTACAGTAGTATAAAAGTAAATGCAAAATTCGTTGATCCATGCCTTAAATATATATTCTATTTCATGTCAAAATGAATTTAGAATATTTCATGATTAAATTAAATTAATAAGATTTTACAGTATCACTGTCGATTTAATTGAAGAAAATAATTTGATTTTAATAACACAGTTATTATCGAAATTTCAAGATGATTTTGATATTATATTCGGAAAGTAAACTTCCTATATCGTCACTTCCGATTGGACGCCTCATTAAGGTATATTTAAAGTTTGACGTCACTGAGAAAAAAAAAGAAGATGATACGTCCGCCTATCAGATTATGACATGCAAACTAATATTTTAAAAATAAATAGAATACAACTCTATTTTCAAAGAAAAAATATTCCATGATATTACAGTGTATTTACTTGTAGCAATCCGGTACATAATGACAGAATATCTAATATGCTATCGAAGAAGAAATTCTACACTTAGACGCAGGAGAACAAACATGAGACTATCGAGTATACGAATCACTTGATAAAAATTATTTTTTCTTTTTGTTTTGTCTATTCAATGCATCATTGTATCAAAGCAACAACTTTCCATTTTTAGCACTCCATATCCTTACTTAAAGAAGTTAGTAAACATCGACTTTGTACCACAGTCATATTCATATAAGAAAAAATAGCATAAAATAGCTTGTCAAAATTGTGCTTGTTTTCATCTCAACGAATCATTAGATATTTGTTTAAGGTCAACATGAATGAGACATACCTTTCGGGATAAGTCTTAAAATTTCTATGTGATAACAATCTATCTCCTATCGGAATTCAGAATTAAAGAGTTTTCAGCTAAGTTTTATATACGTTCTGTAACCTTTTATTCTCAACAAAATGGTAAAAAAAGAAATGGTACGTTCGGAGCTAAATGTAGCTGACATCTCTGTTTTACATAACTGATTTTTGATGTTTTTCAACAGAAAGTTTTTAAAATTTGTTTTCATCATCATGACATTATTTTAAGGCAAAACATGCAGAATTGGCGTCAAAAACTACATTGAGTGAAGCACATTTTAGAAATTTATTTTCGCGCGAAAAATTGACTAGCGGACCGAAGTTTTAATGATAAACAGCTGTGGGAGGATTGCAGGTGAATGTTTCATAGGAAAATATTTTCTAAAATGCTTTTGACTCAATGTAATTTTTGACGCTGATTCCAAACGTCGTGTATAATTTACTTTACAATTGTGTGATGGTAATGAGAACCACTATAATTTTGTTTTCAATTGAAAAATCATCAGAAACATTTATGTAAGAGAGAGAAATGTGAACCATGTTTTGCACAGAACGTACTGCTTCTTTTTCACCATTGTATAGAGAAAAACAAGTATAACATATATAAAATCAGTCTAAAACTTGCTAAATTGTTATCGTTAAAAAAAAAACTTGAGTCGGTCAATATTGTACTACAGTGAAGTGTTCAGTTTCTAGTTTTCTATCTTTTAATGTAACTTACACAGAGTTTGAATGTTACCTTAAAACGAAAGAAAGACGAAAGAACGATTGTTTTATTGACAGGTACTCTTCTACATAAACAGGTATTGAAAAAGGGAGACCAGAATTTCGGCCCGGACTTTCGACCCGGTCCGAAATTCCGGTGATTTTTCGGGCCCGGCCGAAAGTCCACAAGGAATTTCGGCCCATGACCTCATTGACCCTAAAATAAACACCTAATTTTTTAAAATTAGTTGCTAGACATCGTAGTGCTGAACAGAACGTCATAGCGCTGAATGGTATGGTGCAGTGCTGAGCAGGACGTCATAATCTTCAGCATTATGGCGTAGGTGTGGGTGTGCGTGTGAGTGAAGTGTGGGGTAGTGTGGATGTTGAAGGAAGAGACATCAACACCCCCTACCCTCTGCTCAGCCCTATGACGTCTTGCTCAGCACCACGCCATACCGCTCAGCACTATGACGTCCTGCTCAGCACTATGACGTCCTGCTCAGCACTATGACGTCCTGCTCAGCACTATGACATATCGCTGAGCACTACGTCATACTGCTCAGCGCTACGTCATATCGCTGAGCACTATGGCGTCCTGCTCAGCGCTACGTCATATCGTTGAGCACTATGGCGTTCTACTCAGCATTACGTCATATCGCTGAACACTATGACGTCCTGCTCAGCACTACGATGTCTAGCAACTAATTTTGAAAAATTAGGTTTTTTATTTTAGGGCCAATGAGGCCATGGGCCGAAATTCCTTGTGGACTTTCGGCCCGGCCCGAAAAATCACAGAAATTTCGGACCGGGCCGAAAATTCCGTGGGCCGAAATTCATGGAACCCATTGAAAAAAATAGTTTTAATTGGTGCTGCTGTTATTGGAGTTGAATTAGTGTGTATTGGTTTTTCTCCTTAACAAATTTTCCATATTGTTGTAAAATATATTATCAATGGTATTTTTAGATAAGATTCTGTATAGAGTTATTTAGGTACTGACGTAAGATGTATAGAGTTTTATTTCATTTTGATGATATTGATATGGATATCAGCAAGACTTTTCAAAAAATTTTAACAAAGTACCAATTCAAATTTAAACGTGATATAAAAGCAACTAGTGCTGGAAAAATGAAGGAAGGTATTCGTGTAAATGTTGAAGGAGCTAAAGATGATAGCGATGAAACTGTATTTATGTTATTCTCTCTTTTTTTAATGTATAGTTTGTATTAAATTATCTTGATCGTGACACTCTATTTGTATGTATTGATGGAAGACTTTATACTAAAGATCTTGCTCTCGATAGTATTGATACGAAATAAAATGATCAAGATTGAATCTGTATTGAGTGTCTTTTCGGTTTAATTTAAGATATTAAATTGAATTAACGTGAATCAATTCAAGTTGATAAAATTTTTCAAATAATATGTAAACATAGTTATGCTATGAATGATCGTATTCAATGACGTATATTAATACATAAAGCTAAAGATGAAGAAATTAGTTCTGTTGAAACTATTGTATCGGCTCATGAATCACATACAGATTATAATTGTGTACAAAATGTTGTACATACACATTAGGAAGTATCATGGATTGAAAAATGTGAAGAATAAGTAAGACAAGCAGATATTAAATATAGAATTGTTATATTTCTAATGACAACTAATAGTCAAGCAAAAACAATAAACAAAGCTGAAGTTTTTATTAAAGTACTATCGAATGAAAAAAACTGATCGAATACTTAATGTACATATGATTAATTCAGTACATTTAATGATCCTATATATTTTTCTATGTAATGAATAAAATCAAACACATTTTATAGGTAACTAGTGAATTAAGTAATAAAGTAGCATTAGCTATGAAATATGAAGCATTGTGTGAAGATGTAGTATGTATTTGTCATGCACATTCTATAATATATGATTATTTTATTGTTTATACTCATTGTGTGAAATACGGTCTAAAACCGAGTATTGGAGTATCGGGATAAAAATGTGCATTTTTCGGATAGTAGATAATCTTCACTGTGGAAACGGCTTTATTTTACTGAGAAGTGATTGTATATTACTCAGGAAATCATCTTTGAGAAAACAATGCATTTTAAAAAAATAAGTTTTTTAGTGAAAAGCACCTGAGCGGAAACTCCTTGTTCGGATATGTTTGAGAAAATCGTTTAATTAGAAATTGTCTAGTTTCACAAATTACTCAATCTAGCTTCGTGCATCGATTCCTACTATGCCATTATTGTGCTATGATAATCTTTTTAGAGCATATAAAATGGAAACTACATGGAACACTATGGTTTTTTGAAAAACTCATAACTAACGAGAGAACGTTTTCAACTGATCAATTGCTGTCTTACCAAAAGTTACTGAACAATTGGTCATCTATTATGCTGTTTCCGAATATTATCATAAAAAATCTCCTTAAGTCTTTAAATGTTAGTATTCTGAAACATCGGTTTTTCAGATGAACAAATATTTTTCCAAAACCGGTCTTTTTTTAATCTACTACGATTAAAGAGCATATTGATTTGTGTATGACGTAATAATCTCTTTTGCTTTTCAAACATGAATTTTAAGTTAAATAATATCGTTTTGAAAGTTTCCACATTGAGATGTTGATATTTATTTCTTGTATGAATTAAAATAATAGTAGTTTCTGCAAAATAAAAACAATTTGAAACAGAAAAAATTAGTATTTCCTAGGCAACTCGGTATAATCTATAGTCTGGATAGGTCAAAACAAGTTTTGGCTGAAATATGTTTCTCTCGAAAACTAACATATGCAGACTGAAGCGGATTACTCATGGTCAATGACCTATAATCTATTAACTTTTGATGAGAAAGTGATTGATTCGCTGCATGATTTCTCTCGTGAATCTTCAGTAAAAGCTTTACTTTTTTTTTAACAACAAGTATAGTTTCAAATTATGTTATGACTAACACTTTCAAATCTACTTGATATTTGTAACCAAAATTTTTATGTCAGTAGATTAAACATTTCACGATGTATATTTACTATCATTTGAATTGATGGAAGGTTCATTTTCTTTTTTTCACCTATATGTCCGCTTGAATGCATGTTATGCTTCTTCTAAAGACCGTGATGGACATAATCATGAAAAAGTATCAGACCGTGACAGATGCTGTTGACATACGATTAAAGATCGTATATGAATCATGTTCTCATTTTATTTCCGTAAGGTTAGGTAAAAGAATGACGAAGAAATTGATCTCGAAATAGATAAAAAACGAAACAATGTCTCTGCTATTAGTAACAGTAGTTACACATTATTTTATATTTTAATCTCGCAGAGATGGTACTAACGATTTCTATATTTTGTACTTTAGATTTGGTCTGAGTTAATAAATGAAGCAAATATTCAAGCATAGGTTGACGAATTAATCAATCTCATTTAACATAATGATTACAACAAATGACAACATCTCGATTTCCTTCGAATTCTGTATTTTTTTATTTCTTGTGGCATATTGGAAACAATATTTTTTCAGAGGAAGAACACTGTACTGTCAAATACCATCAACAAAGATTTTATACCAAATTAAAGCGTGTCAAAAATGCGATTTATTAATACTAATTAATAAGGGTTATGACAACTTTTCCATATTGAATTGAGGAAAATCCTAAATTTTTAATGGTGATTATTGCAAACTAATCGACATCTAGTCTGAAAATATGGGGACAAAGAATCGAAAATGGAGTTTAAAAAACTGCTGTCAAGGACAAAACATAGCCCTTATCACGAAAAAACTGAAAAAAAACACATTTCATATATTTTGGAAAGAAATGGAAACAAATATTGAGTTATGAGAAACTTTTTGATGTTCATATGTATCTCATCTCGGTCCTATAAAGAACGCCAATGGTCGCCATACTGATCACTAGTATCTAGAAGAATTATTCTCTGTTGGAATGGCCTAACATTTAGAAATTTCTTCAATTCAACGTTGAAAAGTTGCCATAATCCTTGCTAATTCGTATTGATAAATCCCATTTTTGATACGCTTTGATTTGGTATAAAAATTTGTTGTTGATGCTATTTAACAGTACAGCATGGTTCACTGTAAAACTATTATGTCCAGCCATGTCCATTTGGAACAGGAGTTTTTTGTTCAATTTTTCACTAGCACTCTACTTTTTATTTGTTTTGTTACTATGCAGTGGTTCTTTACCTTTGTTATTTCGTTTTTCCTAAAAGATTAATGTAATTGGCAAATAAGCCTGCTGTACATATCTATTTTATCTACGACGAGTCTCAATATGCTACTATGTATCTCGATAACCTAAGAAACGGAATAATACCCCTGACTTTCGGTTCTCTTGCAATGTAAAGGTTCTTTCAAGTGGCAGATTCAGTGAAGATAGACGCTAACTTACCATAAGAGCAGGTGTATGTCACAACATAGTCATCATGCTATCGAATGAATGATTCGAGGAAAACAGTCGCTAATGAGTTGCTCATGTTCGTTTCATGACTGATGATAACGATATTTGAGCATAGTAGCCCACGGATTTGTGTCGAACAATGTAGCTACTCAACTATATCGGCTTTTACCTCAAAAACACTGATATTAATCATTAGGCTGATCTGAACGTAACACTATTACTTTTCTGACATAATTTTTCATTCATCTTGGAAGATTTGTAAGCTAGAAAACTTGTTCGAGCAGTATTCGATACAGTCTAAGGTAGTACGTTGCAAGTGAAGACTACACATGAAAGAAAAATATTTTGTCAACTCCTTGTAAGAACAAATGCGTGTCTAATGTAATCCAAACTATGCATAGCACTACTTTCACATGGCCAAGAAATATATCTCTATAAAATGAATAGTTTCATTCTATTCAGAATGGTGCAAAACCTAATATACAAATGACGAAGCTATTACATTCAGTGATGTATAAGAAAAAACGGTTCTCAATATATTGAGCAAGGTCTGATTTTCACTATAACTCCGTTTTGAAGCTTCTGAATCTCTATAAACTGTTAAATCTATGACAAAGACACACAGCAATCTAAGTGGAATATTATGCGAAATGTATATACTTTTTTACTTATGAGTCTGAGGGTGTTGTTCGTTTTTTTGGTGTGAACAGAATCGAATCGAATGCAAACGGTATCACCGAATAAAATCCAAATTGAGATTTTCTTATTCGTTTGGGCCTTCGTACCCTACACAAACAAAACCATTTACGCCTACCCTACCCGTAGGTTGCAATATCGTGACACGTCACTAGTAGTTTACCTGGACCACCTATCAACTCTGTGGTCAAGGATACCGCTAGTAAACAGCAACATTTAAAAAATCTATTTCCAAACTTTTTATGGATCGAACTATTAAAAATGATTTTGTGTCGATGAAAATCGTTGCTTTTCATAACTCTCCGAGTATCAAATCAGTGTGTCGAACTACTACAGCCCTTTATTTCAATTGTACAAAATGTTTCAGAAAAAAAAACAGTAATGAAATGCATCTATTGTTTGAAATTCTATCTACAAAAATTTTTTTTCGACTTATGAGTGAACAAAAGGTGTATTTAAAGAAAATAAAGTTTTCTAGAATATTGTGTTTACATAGTAGTTGCCTTTGCTCGCGAAGTTTTAACCGAAACTGTATTTATCATCGGTATTGAAGGTTGAATTCGCCAATGATTGAATCGATTGCAGTACTTAGTATTTTTTATTTACACGAATCCAATTTATTCGCCATGTATGCCACAGACGAAAGTCTAATGCTGCAATAATTATTGGATCTATTACTATATCGATATAATTAAGTATTCCAACAATGTAAA
>CAJNOP010004119.1:0-11149 GCA_905250075.1 Rotaria sp. Silwood1 | reverse complement strand
GACTCCGGCTTAGGTTGGATTGACTTGGATGCATCTAAAGGAAAAAAGGCAATGTTATTGTTACTTGAACAAGTTCATGCTGGCGATGTGAAAATATGTTAGTTGCTTCTATTGAGTAGTTATGTCGTTATCAATCTAACATGAGTTCAAAAACCAAAATCACCCTCATCTTACGAACAAATGCACTAAAGTATGGGTGCTTGAAAATCAAGCTCAGCTCTGAAACATGGAATGCTGTTTGTTCCAGGGATCGTCATGAGTTTCTCGATCTAATGCGTACAAGAAGGATTATGTCCTGATCAATTCTTAAAATTTTCTCAGTCACCAGATATTTTTCTACTATAAAGAGTGTTTTTCCTACCCCACCTCGTGCTATCTTTTATTGGCGTCGCAACAGCTAGAATCATGTCACCAGTTATTCTGAGTGAGAAAGGATAGTCATTCAGTAAGCACAAACTTCAAAACATCACATATACTTAGAGAATTCTAGGCATGTTATGGATTAAGTTCGCCGATGTCCCTGTCGTGTTGGTATCAAAACGTATATCTACGGGCCAAATTCCCTTATTATATAATTGTCTTTATTAGGACTCCAAATATCATCTGTGAAAAAACGCAGTATCGATATATTGATGTTTAATCTCATTCGAAGCTGACTTCAGCTGCTGGTATTTTTCTCTTCTGCTGACTTAGACAAAGGAAGCGAATGGTATATCTCTGATTTTGCAAGAGAGAAGCAACAAATCTTCCTAAATGACATGCATAATCATCGTGGGTGTGACGTCTGCGAATGTTGGTGAAAAAAAAACAAGCTTCACACTCACACCTACACCAACCAGGCCATACGATTAGGTGGGGGATGCTGGGGTATTTCCCCCGGCTAATTTTTTTCTTATGTATTGGTTTTCTCCCTAAGAATTTTAGGAACATAACTCTTTTTATCTTTTAGTAAGTACGACGAGCTGTGCACAAACAAACTTGTTGTACTTTCTGATACAAGATAGTTTTCTCTGCATAACTGCAGGGAGAACTGCTTGCTGTATCACATACGAACTATTTTCTAGCGATGTATGCTGTTTCCTCTTTCAATGTGTCCTATTTTCTCTTTACATTTGGACTATTTTCTCTTTCAATTTAAACCGATGTCTGTTTGAATTTTCAAATAGAAAATGAATCATTTGTAAAGGCAATAAAAACAGGTAAATATTATCAATGATATTTCTTGTTCAAAAATCTCTATTTCAGTTTACAATATTTTATATCAAGATTGAAAATATGTCCAGTTCTGAAAACGACTTTGTCCTATTTGTTGGGTAAGCGTTCAAGTGAAAAATTTCAAGCGTCACTGGTGTACTCATCATGAACGAAATGAAAAAAAAGAACATATGATGAAGTTTTCAACACCTTAAAGACGAATATTTCAAATCAACACAAAATTACCACAACACCATCAATTGACAGGGCATACGATTAGGGGGGAGGGGGAAGCTGGGGAATTTTCCCGGGCTAAATTTTTTCTCGCATTCCAGCTTTCTCCCTAAAAATTTTCTTGACAAGTAGTTTGAAATTTCTCCTCATTAGTTTGGATAAAAAGTTCAGATTCAAAGCGAAAGTCATTCAAACTCTGAGAAATATAAGCTAGTTTCAAGGAGAAAATAGCACAAGTCTGAAGAGAAAATGAATTCATTTCTAGAGAAAATAGTTCAAATTCAAAGAGAAGATAGTTCAAACTCAGAGAAAAACAGGTCAATTTCAAGGAGAAAACGATCCAGCTCCAAAGAGAATAGCCCAGTCTCAAAGAGAAAATGAACGAATTTCAAAATAAAATAGTTCAAATTCGAAGAAAATGTCGTTCAAAATCAGAGAAAATAGGCTAGTTTCAAGGAGAAAATGTATAATTTTCAAAGAGAAAATGGTTCAAATCCAAAGAGAAAGCAGTTTACATCCAAAGAGAAAATGAATCAGTTTCAAAGAGAAAAAGACCAGATGCAAAGAGAAAAAAGTGCAGACTGAGGGAGAAAATGCATAAATTTCAAGAGAAAATAGTTAAAATTTTAAGAGAAAGTAGTTCAAACTCAGAGAGAAAATAGACCAGTCTCAAAGAGAAAATGCATAATTTTCAAAGAGAAAATAAGTCAAATTCGGAGAGAAAGTAGTTCAGACCCACAGAGAAAATAGGCCAGTTTCAAGGAGAAAACGCATCAATTTCAAGAGAAAATAGTTCAAACGTAGAGAGAAAATAGATAATTTTCGTTACATAGCGATATAACCTAGCCTTTTGAATTCAGAATACGCGAGATTTTATAGATGCTGTTCTAATGATGTGAAATGCACATGAGCTGACTGATTTCAAAATTTTGCTCCCAGTTTACAGATTAATCTAGATATGTGGATAACACTATTTGTTCTAAGTCTTCGGTGTCTTTTAAAAAATATTTTAGTTTAATACGTCGGTTGTCCCAAAATATTTCCCACGTAGTTTGTTTTCGGAGTGGTCCCGCAGAGAAAATAATAAAACCTTAATTTTGTTTAGAAGGTGCTTCTTGACAAGCATTGCAAAAACTGTATGAATAAATCCTATTTACTTGTTCTGATAATTCTTCCGTACTGAAAATAAAAAACATGTATGATAGTGCTATTTCTTACCATATTTAACATAATAAAAATATTTGGAATACCTTTTTTTTGCTATAGATATTTATTTATACAGCTTTTGTAAAACTTTCCACGGTGTGCCTTTTGAAAACAACAAGGTGCTGTCGTTTTCTGAAGCTGGGATACATGCAAAATAAAAGTCTTAGAGAAAGTTTTATCATGTTAAATTGTGTGGGAGTAGCACTATCATGTATTTTTTATTGTGATTATGAAAGAATTATCAGAATAAGACAATAGGGATTTATTCCTACAGGCTTGATGGGAGCTTTTCACGAATCATCTTTTAAAAGAAAGATCAAAATTTTATCATTTGTCTGTGCAGAGATATGTCGAAAACAAAGTATGTTGGAAAATTATGGAACGCTCGGTAAATGCACAAAAATGACGATGCTATTAAGGGTAAAAATAGGCAAAACACTAGGCAAGTTTTTTAAAGAACACTACTTTAAAAATTATCCATTGGAATTATTTTGCGCAGAAAGAATGAACTTGTTTCTCATCGATGTGACTTTTTTGCAGCAATTTCTCAACATGAAAAATGGCGAAGAAAATATTGTTCAAGTTGGTAACGAGATTTTCAAAGATCGCCACTGGAAATCTATTTTACCTTAAAAAAACCTACAGAGACCCGTTTCTCTCTACTTTTGGGAGACTTTCTCCCTTAATTTTTCCCCCAGCTTACGAAAACCAAACGAAAGCTATGACACCAACACTCTAAAATCACCAACAACCAATACTATCATAAGATATGCAAAACTTTCTATCATTAAGACTAGCAAAAAAACAGGACAACATGGTTACAGACTGTTCCAAAGGTCACTACATAATATTAAGTCACGCGACTGAAGGGACGCTCATATGAAATAAGATGAATTTGTATGTTTGTTAGATTCCGTGTATATTTGTAACCAAGTACAAACATTTTAATGAGATTCGGACTTTGAATTAAATTTGAACAACGGTAATCACAGTCGAGGAACTCAAATCTGTAATGGTCTTTCAAAATTTTGTATTTGATTTTTGTCGTCGAAGAAAGGTTTGCTGAGCAAATAAAGATTTTTTGTATAAGGGTTAACGAAGGCAAATCGAGGTCCTGAAATACAACTGTGTAGTCCATCGTTGAGTTGGAGTATGGATATCGGTGAAGTGGGTCTGCGTGTAGAAGAAAGAAATAACTAGACTCAAACTCATGTCAGATCAGCCACAAAAGGCCAGAAAAAATTATCGGAATTCGAATTATAATTTGAATAGACGCTTTTATGTTAGAACAGTCAAAGAGTGCGAGAGGATTTGAAATTCTTGACATTATTTTGAAAGTGCCAGAATGCTCTTAAAGCTTCATGTATATTCGAACTCAAATTAGGCATCCCGTGAATTTCATTGTTTACTTCGATTAACATCGATTATAATCGAGTAAAATATGATAAAAAAAATGATTATAACCAATGCAAACTCACAAATATTAGCTGAAAATGTTTTCATGTATCAGGAAGAAAAATCAATTAAGATCGATATTTTTTATGAAATTTCAATCGACTACAATCAAAATTAATCGAAATAATCAAGCAAATTGTGATGTTTGTTCATCATTTTGATTAAAAGTCGGCTAAATAATATGATTATAATTGATTTTGAATCAATTTTAATGTGATTGTAGTCCTAATTTTCTACATAAGATAGAATGAAAACATAGAAAAAGATATCTGTCTTGCAATATTGTTCGCCGTACAATCCAACATTAACTTATTTAGTTTCCTTAAGGTTAACAAATAATAACATTGCTAACGGTTTAAGAGTGAAACTTTCAAAAATATTTTCTTTTTCTCATACAGTGTGTTGTTTAAGTTTCTAGAAAATTTAATTAACTGCCGAAAAAATTCTTTTATATTTTAGAGGACGATTGTTCAGCTTTCGAAAATTCATTCCTGTTCTTCAGAAATCTGTGAAAGAAACAAACAGAGTTTCGTAGCTACGTGTCGAGTTAAGTAGATGATATCTATATTTTGCAATTATGGAAATAAAAGATTCTGTCTAAGTAACTAGAAATTTATTTGGGTTTTTTCGTGACTAATAGAAAGCATATGGTACATTTTTTTGTATCACTTAACTCTCTTCTGAATTCAGATACAACCAAAACACTTACTAGAAGATACAACGACAGATATTGGATTAATAAGTACCGTATTTTCTTGTTTAATTGAAATATTGAGTGGTTTGTCAAGTTCTTTTGCTAATTGTGTCAATGTATTTTTAAATTGATTTAAAATAATTTCATTGAAATCATTTTCTTGACGAGTTTCTTTCAGTTTATCAGTTAGTTGAGCTAAATTAACTTCTATTTGAGTAATATGTTCAGCCATATGTTGCAGTAATATTTGTCTACATTCATGCGCTGTTTGTTTAATTTTTTTAATTGAATCTTCTTCCCACTGATTAATTTGTTTTATCAATGAATGGTTTTTAGGCTCTCGTGTTTGTTCAGTGAGTGTTTGCCGAAATAGATTACGATTACTTTCAATTTCGTCTAATTCTTTACTTAATTCTTGATGATGACGAGGTAAATCCTCGTAGCAAAACATTCGTAAGCAGCCTTCACATCGTACTGCACTTTTTACTTTATTGCATTTACTGCATTGAGCTTTGCCAGTTCCTGTTGCCATGAGTGGAATATTTTATAATGCTCTTCAATGTATGTGGTCGTATTCTGATTGAAAGTATAAAACTAAAATTTAAACAAAGGATATTTAATATGTCATATGATTTTATCAATAATATTCATGATTGTAGAAAATAAAGACTCCTCAGTCGTTTATTTCTTTCTTTTATGTGCAATTATCGATAGATTTACCTAGATTTTGCATCAATTCTTCTAATTAATATTTTCACTACATGTCTCCTATGTTTATAACACTGAGGATATTCGTTTTGAATTTAGAAATCACTCTAACTAGCTACTCACCAAAGTTAAATAATCAAGACGAAATATGCTGACGAAATTTCAATGACGATAGCTTCCAACTTTGTTTTGTTGTGTATGTGGGAAAGATCTCTTGTTTGTCGAATGATTCTTTTCTTACTTTTGCAGCATAACAATACTTGACATATTCTACCTATCTTCTTTCAGCCTCCTTTTTTTTAAATTGTTTTAACTGCACTCTCCATGAAAGAGGACAATACACAGCTACGCTAGAATACTCAAGATGGACAGAAGATAAGGAATCATTACAAATAAGAAGAAAATTCATATTCTGTGAAATGAGATAAATGTTAAACAGGACTGCACATATTAATATTCATTTTTGTATGATTTGAATTCGATAGTATTTTTCGAAAACAGACGATTAGCTATTCAGATCAGAATTTTGTAAAAGCAATGCTCGTCTCTTGCTTAATCCTGTTCTATTATTCAGTCAACTTTGTTTGCTTCAAATTGAATAGAAACTCAATAATGAGTGATTCTTTTACAATGATCTTTTTGTATCCTTGCTATTTTAGTCTTCGTTCTCCTTTTCTTGTCTTCTCTAATTTTTTTGTAGTTCTGTAACTTTAACATCTGTTTTTCGTTCTTCTGCATGTTTTTCGATTTGTATAAACTGTTTTTATCATTTTCGTTTTTGGTTATCTTTTTTCCGTTCATTTGTATGTTTTCATATTCAATTAGATTTATATGGTGAAAAACACATTGAATGTATTTCACAACTAGGATGTGAGTGTGGGTACAGCATAGATGTTAACGACGACAAAATCTGCATCCACAATCACACAAATTCACATCCACACTGTATCATTATTATAAATATCTAGTACTTGTAATATGAGTTCATTGAGATGACAGTTTTCATCTATGTAAATAAATCTTTTCCTTTTAATACGATTGAAAACAGTTAACAAATACTTTGAATTGAGGATCCGAGATATTTTCTTTGCTGTAGAAGTTGAAAGGACAACGTTATCTTGAAGGGTGTGCCCGCATTGATCGTCAGCTCTCTCATACTATCATCTTCAAATAAAAATAAACTACTATTACAATCTTATACGAATCGAGAACGTCGCAGGATATGTCCTGCAGTTTGGTCATTCAACGCTGCGTGTTAGATCCTGCATATGGAGAAGCAAGACGATTTCTTTTTTGACGAAGAACTTGCAGAATACTCAGGGTGTGGATGCTCCTCGTAGCTGCCCATATTCATGATTCACACCCATATGCTACACTCTGCACATAAAATTTAATAGCATGAACTGGGTAAACAAAAAGTATTGTTGCTGTAGATTTTCATTAGAAAGATCGCTTGTCTTTTTCTAATCAATATTAAACTATTTACTATAGATAGAAGTATGATTTTGTTTTAGTTATTTACACTAGATGAAATTTCAAAAGGAAACGTTAAGTTTCAATTTTACTTTACATACAAGAATATATAGTTGTATTTATCAAAACCAGAAATGTCTATTTTTTATGTGACCTTGAAAAGAAAAAAGACTCAACTAAGTTGTACTATAGTCAAATTAATAATCATGTGTCTGAAGAGAATCTTATCAAATGATAAATTGATTTTGACATGAGTCTTATCTAATTTGAAAGTTCATATTCACAGTAGTAAAAATTCAAAAGGATTCATACTTATGGGTCTTTCTTCTTCAGTTATGATTAGTTTAATCAACTTTCTAACAAAATACCTTGATCCTCGTTAAGATCATCGTCATATTCTACGCTCAAATATAAAGTTCAACTTTCGTACAAGTTCTCAATGAATCAAGTTCTTGTCATATAGAAAAATTTATTTGTGCAAAGTTCGAACGAAAACACTCACAAATCAATTTTGAAGATAATCTGATGAAAAAGACGACGGCAACTTGTTGAAAAGCTCACTACAAAAAGAATCATGACTTAAGAAGAAAGATTCATATACACGAATGTTTTTAGGTTTTGTCTAACCTCAATAGGGCTTATCTAATCAAGTAAGACTTATATGGAATGAAGGTTACGTATTCGAAGTAGATAGTAAAACACACTCTCATGCAAGAGTTTATACGGAAGTTGTGTAGTAAACAAATTAACTTTTTTAAAGATAACATATAATAAATAGTTTTTGAACCTGGTAAAATATATACTGTAAAGTAATTTGAAAGATTTGGCAAACAAAAAAAGAAAGCATCATTAATTCCATTTTACATTCGTGTTTTTTTTAACTTCGTCTTTTCTTTGTTTTATTAAATGAAATCAAAAAGTTCATCAACATTTTTATTAGTAAAATAGCAAACAAAAAAAGAAATGTTTCCATAAAAATTTCCACTTTGTTCCTTACAAATATTACATGAAATCTAAATTATTTTCAGATAGAAAAAATTGCTTTTGAAACCAAGTCTTTTTCAATAAAATAAAAAGTTACAAAAACAAATTCAATTTCTTTTCATTTAATTTTTAGATGATTGAATATGTTCTTCGATATAACAGAAGAGAAGAGAATACAAATAAATAAGAAAAGTAAATAACCTCGGATTGTATTTTATTCGATCGAACAAAACTATTTGAATACAATCGTAAATAATTAAATAATCTCATACTGATACTCCACATAAATGTATTTATTAGAGAAAAAAAAGTTCTATAAGAAATAAAATATTTATTATTAACAAAAAAGAAACTTAGTTCATTTTATATACGATACTGAGTAATTAAAAACGATTATATTTTTTATTGAAACAAAATTGATCAATGAATGTAACTATTATTAATATTAAAAGAGCAAGAAGAAAAATTTGAATTTTTTTTTTCTTTTGTCTACATTATATATATATATATTTTTTTTTTAAACTACCTTGTAAATAAATTTTTTATGTTTCTTTTTTTCCTCTTGATATTTAACGCTGTCCAACTGACATTTAATAAATACTATCAAATAAAGTAAAATTCTTGCATTTCTTTGTTTAGATATTCTATTGAATATAATACTTGATATATCTGGCAATCGTTTAATAAACTACTTCATTGAAAATAAACAATAGATAGCTGTACAACAAATATGAAAAGAAATGAATAAGTTCAAAAAAAAAACAAAAAAACAAGAAAAACAAATTTTTATACTTCAAATTCATCAGTCCATTCAACACTATTTCCAAGTAATTTATTCACCTTATTCCACTCACGTTCACGTTCATATTGTGGATCAAGATTAAAACGTACTTTAGGTTTTAATGGTTGTTGTTGTTGTGTTTGTTCATCAATATTATCAGATGTTTTTATATTTGTTATTTTCATAATTGAAGTTGGTTGAATATTACGATTTACAATTGTTGGTGTTGTTGCAATTGTTGAAAGTAAATCATTATCTTGTATAATATATACATCATGATTATTTGTTGTCCATAAATTACTTGTTTTATTTTGTTGTTCTTTTTGTGATAATTCAAATTCTTGTACAAGATCAATTTCACCATTATCAGCACTTTCATCACCTTCGGATACATCATTTGTTGAACTATCTTGTGTATCATCTTCTTCAGATATTGTTTGAGAATGTTGATTTAATGATAATATTGTATCACAAAGAAAATCTGATGGTATTGGTATTTGTGATGGTAATGAAAATTTTTCTAATAATGATTCATCATTAATTTGATGAGAAGCTAATAAATAAGAAGAATAGAAAAATAAAAAAAGAAAAGTATAGTTTGTTTTTTTTTGATTGTCAAGATTATTTTTAATACATACATATTAGAATTGAATTACTGTTAATATTGAACTGTTCTGTTGAACTAATGGACGGATTTGATAAAGATTTATCAATTATTTCTTCTTCCGAAATTTTTTGTACAGATAAATTTTCTATTTCATTAATTTTATATTCATGTAAAGAAAATGCTTCCAATTGATCAATTGATGTTGTACTATTATCATCATGATCATGATCATGATTATCATCATCATCATCATCTTCATCACATGATGTTTCAGATAATATATTAAATTGTTGTAAATCAAAATGTTTTACTTCAATATCAGGTGATGAACCAACATCTGGAAAACATTTATTATTATTATTATTATTATTGTTTTTTAATATATTAAAATTTTTTATATTCATATTCCAAAAATGTTCATCAACTGGTGATGACATTGGTAAAAAATCATCATCAACAAGAACACCGGACGGTTTAATATTATCATCAAATTCTAAACTAGTTGAATGACGTAATGATGTAAGTGTAGATGTTGATGATGATGATGATGATATTTCATTTATTGTTGAAATAAGTGTTATTGGTCGAATAAGATCATGTTTAGTTTTTAATGTTTGAAAATCCATTGAACGTGAATAACCATTAATTTCAATTTGATTTTGTTGTTTAGATAACGGTAAAGATGTAATTGAATGTGGAATAGTAATAGGTGTTGATTGATGATATTTATGTTGTTGACAACCAGATAAAGTCTATTAATAAATAAAATTGAAAAAGAATGACGATATATATATATATGTATGTCAAATTCAACTAGTTGAAAAAAAAATCAAAGAGTATAAATATGTTAATAGTTAACATATATATATTAGTTTTTTTTTCTTCTTCTTCTTTCGTCCCTATATTGACAACTATGCTTAGATAAATATACAAATAATGAATAGTTTGTTTAGAATAATAATAATAATAAAAAAAAAAAGAAAAATGTCTTAGTAGATAATTAGAAACATATAATTTTAACTTACTTTTGTTACTTGAAAAGATTTATTATTCACCGGTTTAAATGTTTGTGGACGTAGTATTGTTTTCGTTGATGATATATTATTATTATTGTTATTAAGAATATTTAAATCTGAATAAGAACCATTTGTTAATATATTTGAATTAAGACAATCAATTAATGAATCAACATCATCATCATTATTTGTATTATGTTGTGTATGAACAAAATCATCAATTTGTTCAATAGTATTTTTTATTAAATTATTACATGGTATTGAATGAGTATTAACATGTTCAATACTTTCAACAGGTGATGTTACTGTTGTTGTACTTGAAGCACTATCATCAATATAACGAAAACGTTCTATTTTTTCCATAAAATCTTTTTGATATGATGGTATTATATTTAAAGATTTTTGATTTTGTTGATTATTCAAAAAATTTGATTTTATTTGATTTTTACTATTATTCTCAATTGGATGTTGTATAGTTGATGATGAAATCATTTTTGTTGAATCAATAGTTGAAGAAAATATTTGTGGTTGTTTAGTAAATGAATTTCGACGTAATGTTGATGAAAGTGAAACACGATGACGAGGTTTTAAATTAACATTATTACCATTACTAATTTTACTACTATGATCGATATTCGTCGATATTAATGAAGAACAAAATGGATGTGAATTTGAAGAACGTACAAGTGGTAAGAGAGCATTGAAAGAATATTTACGAGTTGTATTATTTGATGAATCTTTATTAGTTGATGTCAATTCCGATGTTAATAATGGTGTTCGATCATCACACTAAAGAA